>CAUYSK010089617.1:0-11836 GCA_963575035.1 Avahi laniger
ATTCACATTAGGGACGGCAATCTGCTTTACTCAGTCTACTGATTCAGATGTTAATCTTATCCACAAATACCCTCAAAGACACACAGGGAATAATGTTTAGCCAAAATAATGTTTATATGTCAACATGGTGGTCCAGTCAGGCTGACATATAAAATTAACTATCACAGCTATTAAAAAGGTATTTCCTTCCTAACTTAAAATATATCCTATAATTGGGCCAACTTGCCTTATGCTACCATTCCTAAACCAATCACCACATACAGGAAGACGGATTTACACATGCTGATTGGCAAATCTGGGTTATGTTTCTTCCCTCAAATTAGTCACAGCTGCTCAGGTGACTTATTTTGCTTCTTGGCAAGATCTTTTGCTTGTTGATCAATGCTTTTGAGCAGATGGTGGTGGGGCCACTCCAAAATTGATGATAATATTTTTCCAACAAATATTCAGAATTCAGGGCATTTTTTCCAGAAAGAGGAGTGGCAGGCAAAGAACCCGATGTGTTTTCCCAAATCGAAAGCTGATTATTTGAAATGTATATTTTAATTGGTGTATTAACTCACAAGATGCCTGGATCAACATCATGTACACTATGGAGGAATTTCTCTTGGCACTAATCAACAAGTATCTCAGGTAATCTATGAACAAATGATCTCTTGAGTTATAATAACTTATGGCTCCAAAAATATGTTTCCCTCCCTCATTATAATGGTTCTTCCTCCAAGACATAAAACCTTTCCCTGTCATTTAAAAAAGAACAACACAAATAACTGCTTAAATCTTTGGATATGTATATAAGAAAACATCTCTGTGGGTCATGAATTTTTTGTCTTTTCTCTGACTCGACAGTCCTGTTAGATATGGCCTACTCTGCTTATTAAAAGTGGCTTTTCTGTACTTCTTTTGTGTGTATGAAGAAATATCACAGGAAGGCATTTCCTCCCATACTAAATCACTATTCTAATTCAAACATGCCCCAAATATTATAAGTACAAATCCAAGGGCTTTGACAACTACATATTTTTACTGTTGTTATCATTCATTCTTACGTATGGTCTTTTTAAAGTTGATTAAAAAGTCAAGGTTGAATTTTTCTGTTATAGTTCATAGCCATATTAATTATTTGTACATAGATCAATTTCTTTACTAAAGTTTCCTGAAATATTTTCCTCTGAAAAGAATAAAAATTGTGATGGATGGAAAAGATACTTGTGTGATTAATTTTCTGCAGCAGAAGCTCTTGGTTCCCTATCCATATTGCCTCTGGTCTCACCACTGTAGTGCTCAAAGGATTCTCGGATATCAATGTCTGCATCTCGTTACCTTGGAGTTTCTTTGGCGAATGGAATGCACTCTGCTTTGAACATGGCCAGCAGGACCTGCCTCCTCTTCCTCACACCCAGTAATCTCCTCCCCCCTCACCTCCAGATGCCCCAATCAACTACTGATAGGAATTGGTGGCAATTCCCTCAGTTTTGGGATATGGAATCTAACTCTGAGATTATAGTTTTCCTCTAGCATCTCGAATTTGCCATTAGGTTTTAATTTCAGTTACCTACTAGGGTAGCTTGTATTATAACACACATTTCATTGTCTACCTTTCTGTAGTGGATTTAATAATGTTCCCCTAAATTTCATGGCCATCCAGAGACTCAGAATGTGACCTTGTTTGATACTAGAGTTTTGAATATGTAATTAGATACCCATCTTGAGATACTGATTTAGGGTGGACCCTACATCCAACAAGAGTATTCTTCCAAGAGGCAAGAATAGATAACAGAGAAACAGAGGGAAGAACACCCTGTGAAAAAGAAGAGACTGAGGTTATTCTGCCACAAACCAAGAAATGTCAGGAGTTACCAGAACCTGAAAGAGGCAAGGAATGAATTTCTCCTAGTCTTTGGAATGAGCATGACCCTACCAACACCTTGATTTTAGACTTCTGGCATTCAGAACTGTGAGACAATAAGTTTCTGATGTTGTAAGTCACCAAGTTTGAAGCAATTTGTTACAGCATCCCTAGAAAACTAATATACTTCTCATCCTTGCTTCACATCCCTATTCCCCTATAGAATTTTCCTAGAAAATAAGCCACTTGCACACAAATCATTGAAGCAGGGTCTTTTTCTGGGACCACTCAAATTAAGTCATTCACCGAACTCTTGCAGTAAGCGATGATTTTCTGAATTCCAACCTCTCCTTCTCAAATTTACAGGGGATGAGATATAGAATGGTGGATATATCTTTTACACATCTGCACTCACTTTCTAGCATCTATATGTATTTTGAATGATCTACAGAGTTGTCATCTTCAGGGGCATATTCAAGAGATTTTCAAATAGCACTTTGTGCACTTTCCCTCATATTTCTAAAAGCCAGAGAAAATGACATTCATCGCAGTCATGCCTCAATTTTTGGCTGTAGCACAATCTTCCTGAGCCAAGTTTTCAGCTCTCAGAGTTTGTTTTAGAATAATAATTATTGTTGACTTGACAAAGATCCAGGAGAGAGATCCATAGACTACCATCCATGGGTGGGCACAAAAGAAAAATTTCTTTTTAATCTCTGCTGTGAAACACTTTTCTAAATGAGAGATAATTTTTTTTAACATTTCTTCATTTTTTAAGTAATTATATATGATATTTTGAGGTGTTTACTTAGGATGCAAATTTTTAAGAATGACTCATCCCTTTTGGGTGTTTATATGCATTAAAGTAAATGTTCATTCACTATAGCCATGCAAATATAGCCTCAGTGTTAAGTTTTTAATGTTTTGTTACTATGTTTTAGTAACACAGATTAATAAAAATTTTTACTGTGAAAGCTTAAGATATAGCAGAAATTTACTATCTAATTTAGGCCTTTTTATAAAAAATATATAGGTGAGTAAGTTTAGATAGCGATTGGGTTTCAGACTGTTAGCGCTCATGAAACTTTCATCATGAAATCTCAAGTGTTTTCCTTTAGTACTGAGTGCTGCGGTCAGGTATTCACCATTTCAGTTGTTGTCACTGGGTCCTTAGTAAGCAGTATCCATTTGGCTTCTAAGGAGAAAAGTCAGCAAAAAGGATTAATTAGCTCACATATACCTTTACATGTAGTTCTAATTTTGGATAAAACATTGACTTTCTAACATGAGAAGAATTGAGTTCTAAACCTAGCAATTATAGAACCTCATGACTTAGGTACACGTTTTTGTAAAAATTCTTATATTTTCTTTGTTTCCTTGAAAATCTCCTGCTGTCTAAACTACCCACTGACGTTTCCCATGGTCTATGGGCTAATGCTTCTTTCATGTTCTTATTGCTTGAATTTGGAATATTTTATTCTTTAATTTTAGATTAGGTGCTTTGTCAGTTTTAAGAAAAAGGTACGGTTCTGTTAAAAAATGTGTGTGTGTGTGTGTGTGTGTGTGTAAATAAATATATATTTATTTTCAAAACTGTAGCTTCCATTATCTCTCTCCATTACCATGTATTATCTATTATCCATCTTTCTATCTTTAGAATCATATCTTATACATGCACACACGCACATGATTGTAACCAATTTTAATAGAAAATACTTTGGTTTCTGTGTCTATGGTAGGATTCTTAAAAATTTGTGGCATAATGGCAAGAAAGAACTCAAAACTCATTTAAAGTACCCTGATTTTGAGGATTCTAAATTAATGCGAATCATATGACACAAACAAAATAATTAAATCCCCATGTGCCTATCTGATAAGATTTATCAAATTTGAGATTTTGTGATGTTTGGCATATCTTCTAGCTAGCTATAC
This sequence comes from Avahi laniger, assembly GCA_963575035.1. NCBI lineage: Eukaryota > Metazoa > Chordata > Mammalia > Primates > Indriidae > Avahi > Avahi laniger. The sequence continues at coordinate 3,782 of CAUYSK010089617.1, forward strand.
ATTTCCTTTTTATTTTTTCTTTTCTAGTTATATCTTGTTTTAATAATAAAAAGTAAAAGTTCACCAGAATAAATGCTTGTGATAGAAATAGGTTAATTGGCTGAACATCTCAACTAGAGTTGGATTATTCTTGTATATTTTATACACAGCAATTTAAATGATAAATTAAACCATCAGTAACATGTTAGAGACTTTCTTTCTCCTTACAGCCCTGCAAAATGTTTGAAAGTTTTAGGTAATAATATTTAAACATAAATGTTAGTAATTTGAATTAAATCATGCCTTTTTATGTTAGATCAATACGCTTCATAAGAATCTCTAGTTGAAAGTTTAACTAGTGTTTTAACAGGAGTAAAATTGAGTAAGAGTGTAAGTTATTCAGTTTGTTTTTGTTTTTAAGTTAGGCACACACATTTATATTAAACTAAATATTCAATTTCTAATACACCAAATATTTTCTTCTTTTCATTTTCCTTTATTATTCTATTTATTTCTTCACTCATCAATAGGCTAAATCTGTCTTCCATCTCAACCTCAGTACCCATTTTAAAAAATTTACATACATGATATTTTGTTACATAATTTCATGTCCTACTTCCCTATTATTCTTCACTGATTATTCTATTTTTGAGTTCTTCACCTGATGAAAAACATACATTGGTCCATTCCTTTCTTCTTTACTTTATCCAACATTTGCTAGGACCACATTTTACTTATCAATTTTTCAATTGAAAGACATGTAAGCTCTTTCAAGTTTTTCTATTTCAATCAATGCTAAAATGTAGCTTTACACATGGTTTTTTAAGGCATATACCAGAAGTATAATTATTGGATAATTTCAAACCTTTCCTAAAGGTGATCCAGAATGGCCATACAGATTTATGTTCCCATCATCAGTGCGTGAAGACTTTAGTTCTTTCACAATATCACCACAAATTTATGTCATTAAGATTACATTCTTGATTTTCTGGTGTATATAAAATCAGTTCTCATTATTATATCAATATGTATTCCTTTAGTTTATATTAAAGTTATAGTTCAGATTAATTAAAATTGACATCTTTTCAATGTTGTCTTTCTATATATGCATTTTCATTCATTACATGTTTTCTTAAAGATTTTCTTCATTTTTAGGAAATAAATTGATCAAATTTATAGTTTTTGGAGTTATGAAAAATATCTTATTTTCTTTTAAATACAAATAGAAAACTTTTATGTTAGTTTCTCCCTTTCGTTATATACCTGATTCTTTGCTGGACTCAGTAATTCTACTAAATTATAGCTGGTATTATATTTTCTACTTAAAATTATATTGTGTACTTTTTGTCTTATTGCATTGGCTAGATCCTCAACACTTTGTAACAAACTGGTAATCAGCTGATACTCTCCAGTGAAACTGCGCTGCATCAGATATGATTATTTGATATTGAATTTGGACAAGTTTTTAAATATTTTGAATGTAATTGCTGAAAAATATAAATATTTATTTTGCTTCTAACTATAAGTTGAATTCTTCTAAGTTTTTCCATTATATAAAGTTGCATACATTGTAAATTTTATGTAGATAACATGTATTAGATTGAGAAAGTATGGTATATCTTTTATTCCTAAGATTTTTACAATAAATAGTTGTCGAAAACTATCAAACCCTTTGTATTAATTTTTTTTTGTTTTATTTTCCTTGTGTGGTATCTTACAGGGATACATTTTCTGATGATAAACTATCCATTTATTTCTGGGAAAAACACTTTTTAGATATGATTTATAATTTTAATACAACATTTGAATCATTTAGCTAATACTTTAATTAGAAACTTGACCCAGCTTCATAAGTAAATTGACCTGTACTTTTTTATTCTTGCACTATCTTTATCAGTTTTGGATCACGATTGTACTATTCTCATAAAGTCATTTACTACTACCATTAATAGGAATAATTATTATGTACATTGGGTGCTTATCATGTAGTTGACATATTCTATGCACTTCACCTGTACAAATTATGAAATTATAGCATAACCCAATACGTTTTAAAATGAGATCATAGAATTTCTGTTTCTTTTCAGTTTTTTAACCCATTATTTAGTACTTTATCACAATTACTATCATTGTCTTTTAATATAGAAGACTTATAATATCAGCTAACATTTGCTGCACACCTTAGTAGATCTTCTAAGTCTCATATATTTATTAATTTATTTATTCTTTACAACAACACTGAGAGTTAGATGCTATTGTTAGTCCAGATTTATGTGAGAAAAGTAGTGGATATGTTCAAGTCACACAGCTAATAACAAGTGGCACCAGGATTTGAACTCAGACAGGTTCTAATTGATATGATACACTGTGCCTCAAATGATAATGATTTCTAACAACTTATAAGTAAGAAAAACTTTCTGCTCTGAGTTTGATAAAACTTCATTATAATAATATTGGCTTGCATTTTTTAAAAAAGTAAGATTATCACTAGTTTAATTTCTTTTATGATGTTTCATCTAATCAAATATTGCTACAAATGTCTATCAGGTTAAAATACTACTTAGAATGTTGTTAAAATAGATAAATTAATTAATAACAAAAGCTATCCAACTAGAAGTTTTTAGGCATTATATTTTAGATAAATTGTAGCTAGATAAAACATAAGTCATAAATCAAAACTATAAGAAATGATACAGGTCTATGAGTTTTTATTTATAAGTAATACTCTTAAGATGTTTAATATTTGTTTGTAGATTGAAGAAAAGGCATTTAAAATAATGCTACCAGTCCTTAGTACTAGTATTATGCTATTAAAATAATTTTGGTAATTATTTTTATTATTAATTTTATATTATTTTTTATTTTTTTATGTACAAGGTTGTTCATTTTTAAAATGAGATTCATGAAAAATTTGAAACAATTTGTTCAGTGATAGAGGATTTGAAGCTTTTACTGAGTTTGGAATAAATTCTGTGCATCAATTATTATCATATTTTAATGACATAGGAATATGCTCATATACATGAAAATGAAAAATATTTTAAAATACAGTGCAGTTGAGTTTTGAAACCTATTTCCTTCTTGCACTTTGCACAAATTACTTCATTTCAGTTCTTTAAGCCTCTTCTGTAATGTTCAGGATCTTGGTTCACATTTTCAGGCTTCCCATGTGCCAGGCATTAGGCTAAACTCTCTACATGCTTTCTCTCATTTGGTCCTAGAAACAATGCCATGAGGTATTTTTATATTATTATAAAAGATTTTTTTTCCTCTCACAGCCAAACTTGTTCTATTTATAAAATGATTTGGTCTCACAATTTATATTGAAAGAACATTAAAAAATACAATTTTTGATGAAAAGTTAGCATTTCAATCTCAGGTTTGGTGTTTATGTAAATAAAGAAAAGTCTCTGTATTTTTAAAAAATGTTACTCCACAAGCTTGATGATGATGATTCCGTAAACAACACTGAAGATGTGCACAGGAAGGTTATGACAGTGAAAGATTATTTGAAGTGCTTCCATCTGTCCTATCAATTTCATTAACCATTATCTCCTGCTGAGTTATAAGACACTTGGTTTCAGGCAGGATGTTTATTGACAACACTTTGGCATTGTCCTTTTTTTCCATTAGAACTGAAAAATCTGCACTTCCTGGAGCAGTGAGAAAAGGGTGGCAAGAATTAAGCAGAGCTAAGTAGAAAAAGTAAAATGATAAATTTTTCCCTAACTTGAGGTGGCTGTAAGAAAAAAAAAAGAGAGAGTAGAAGGGCAATTTCTATGCTACTCACATACCTTTTAGTAGTAATTAATGATTAAAATTTATGATCTGCATAGTTTTAATTAAAATGCTATTAAGCCTTCTGATATTGGAAACATGAATTAACTCTAAATGCTAATGTAAAGAAATAGCACTCTCTCATATGTGCAATCCCAGGAGTGTGTAATTTTTTTCTCAAATCAAATCACTATCAATTTATCTGATACATATTTTTATATTTTACAAGTATATTTGGAAAATACTTAGAAAAATACAATTGCATAACCTGAAAAAACTATATATAATCCTTGTCTCATGGAGATTTAATAAATGTTCAATAAATAAATAAATGGTTTATCAATATTTATATTCTATAAATATTTTAAGAAAACATTTATGCATATATTTTCAGCAAACAAATATTCAAATCAATAAATGTGAGAAAGGCTAATAATGGCCTTCAAGGATGTTGACATTCTAATCCCTAAAATTTGTGACTGTCACCTCATATAGCAAAAGGGATTTTGCAGATATCTTATATTAAATGTCTTGAGATGAAGAGATTTTCCTGAATTATCCAGAACAATCCCCTGTAATCACAGGATCCTTAGAAGAAGGAGGCAGAGTTTTAAATAGTAAAAATCAGTAGCATTTTCACACCTTGCACATTATGATTTAAAGCTAAAATAAAATTCACTGTTATAGTCCATGTAACAATGGAAGCTACAATAAACTCACAAATCATATTGCAGCGTTAGGATAAAAAACAAGACCTTGAGCACAATAAAAGAAAATATTTTTTACAAAAGCAACTAAGAAATTTAGAAACGTTATTGAAACTTAATACTCACTCTTTGGGCATTATATAGTCACTGCTTTTTTTCCTATAAAGCATTACATAATCTTATTTTTGATATCAAATGGAAAGTTTTAACTGTAATGTGGTTTTTTGTTTGAAAAATGCAAATATAATTGAAATTTTGGCTAGCTCATAATAGAATCTTAACATTTTTGGTTGCATGAATAAATAAATCATTAAGAAAATAAAGTCTATATTTTTTTTTGTTTTGGGGGCTTTTTTTGAGACAGGTTCTCACTCTGTTACTCAGGCTGGAGTACAGTGGCACAATCATAGCTCCCTGCGGCCTAAAACTCCTGAGCTCAAGCAATCCTCTTGCCTCAGCCTCCTGAGTAGCTAGGACTACAAATACACACCACCATGCTCGGCTAATTTTTTTTGTAGAGACAGAATCTTGTTATGTTGCCTAGGATACACATGATTATAGGATTTGGTTTTGTCCATGCTCAGTAATTGACTCTTAGAAACAGTTTAATCATGTGTTGACTGCTACTGATTTTATATTTATGAAAATCCATTGAACATGGTTTTATTTATTTAGCAAATATAGTCATAGGTAAATTTGTTATATCTTTTTTGAATCTTTTTATTAACTTTTTTATTGATACATAATAGATGTACATGTTTTGGGGGTATACGTGATAATTTGATACATTCATATAATATGTGAAGATCAAATCAGGGTAATTGAGATCTTTTGTATTAAGCTTTCTTTTCTTCTTTGCTATAATCATGCAATGTCTGTATCAAATGAATTTGTGAAGATCTAAACTGTTGTTTCTGGCCATTTCAACAATAATGAACATAGTCATGTTATTATTCCATGATGGTGACTAAGACACAAAGAACAGCCATTCATTCCATGTATCATTTCATGTCATTTCCTGGCTACAAGCATAATAAAATAATTCATTATTACTTTTGTAAAAAAAAAAAATAGAAGGATCAGTGTATCAGAGGAATGGCAGCTGATGTGATAAGGGAAGTAGAGAGATGTTTGAAGGTGCTAAGATTCTGACTTGTAAAATGGAGGAAGCTCCCACCCCCACCCCAACTGCTGTGGACCAATGAATGTAAGCAATGTAGCTCTAGAACCTGGAAAAGGCAAAGAAATGTAATCTCCCCTAGAGCCTCTGGAGCTAACACAACCTTACCAACAATGTAGTTTTAGCCTATTAAAACTCATTGTTTATTTCAGACCTCCAGAACTGTAAGATAATTTTGTGTTTGTTTGTTTTAAGCCACTAAATTTGTGGCAGTATGTTACAGCAGCAATTAGGAAACTGATACAGCATGTTTTATATAATAAAAGATATACAAACAACTGTGTTTTTATCAAAGCAACAGCTCATCTAGATTAGTTCGCAAACACTTTTTTTAGTTTCCCACATTCCGTTCACTCCTCGATTCTCTGCAATCTCATGTTTGTTCCTTCTCTTTAGTCCAGTCTTATGATTTGCAAAGTTCTGTGATAAATGTCTAAAATAGAAATAAATATACTAAGCTATGATCCCTGTTTCGTAGAATTAACAATAGATTATAGGAAAAACGAAAGAAAGAAGCTAAGAACTACTGTTCTAAATTTGCTTGGTCCAATGCAGTATCTACTAGCCAGATGTGGCTACTGAACACTTGAAATGTGGCGAGTTTAGATCGAGATGTGCTATATGCATAAAATAAATACATAGATGATTTCAAAGAATTGAGTAAGAAAAAAGAATATAAAACTTTTCAGTAATTTTCATATTGATTATACACTGCAACCAAAATTTTTTGGAGATAATGGGATAAATAAAATATATTATTAAATTGTCTTTTCCAGTTTTATTTAATCTTTTTAATGTGGCTAAATATATTTGAAAATTATGTATGTGGCTCACTTATTCCTAGGGAAGAGCGCTCATATAGATTATGCTCTCAGAGTCTAGCAGCCTGTTATGGGTTGAATTGTGTCCTCCAATATTCATATGTTGAAATCCTAATCCCCAGTATATCAGAATCTGACCTTACCTAGAAATTTAGTCCTACAGATGTGATAAATTAAAATGAGGCAATTTGGGTGGACCCTACAATACTATGACTGGTGCCCTTAATAAAAAGGGAAATTTGAACACAGAAATATGCACACCAGGATAATACCACGTGAAGATGAAGTCAGAGACTTCATATACAAATCAAAAACGATAAATATTGCCAGAAAACTACCAGAAGCTGAAAGAAAGGCATGGAAAAAATCCTTCCCCACTGCTCTCCAAATGAATTAACCCTGACGACACTTTTATTTCAGATTTTTAGTCTCCGGATCTGAGACAGTAACTTCTGTTGTTAAAGCCACTGAATATGTGATACTTTGTAATGACATCTCTACCATAGTAATACAGGGCCCTTTCTCAGAATAGTGTTTTTAGTTATGCAAATAAAATTTATAGCATTATAAAGAAAAATAATAATAAATACTGTTATTACAATTATATAATGTAGATCCTTTCGTGGTTCGAAAGCTTAATAATTGAGTTTTCACACTCATGTGTGAGATGAGCCTCCCTCAAACCTTGTTACTATGTCACCACATTACCTCTCTGACATAAAAAAAAAGATATGCTGTAGTAACCTTCTTTATGAACACATTAAATAAAAAGGTCTTATACACATTCTAATGCCCTCTTCTGTCCTTATCTTTTGTGACACTATGTATGCTATGTATGACTGATTCATTCCTGAAAGTGTATTTTTTTTTTAGCTTTGTCATATTCTACTCTCGTTCTTCATTTCCTCGTCTTCCTTCTGGCCCTCAAAATATGGATAATTTTAAGGGTTCTATCTTCAGGCCTTTCCTTTTATCCCTCTTAACTTCTATTTCAGGAACTATTTTCTGGTGACTCTCCAATCGTAACTCTGATACTGATATATCTTCTGAAATTCAAAAGATTCTATTAACTGTACATTTCTATGTGTATTTCTCATAAGCATTCCAAGTTCAACTTTACTGCTTTTTTAAAATAGAAACTATCATGAAAACAAACAGACAAACTGCAGAATGGGAGAAAATATTCGCATGTTACGCATCCAATAAAGGGTTGATAACTAGAATCTATAAAGAACTCAGGAAAATCAGGAAGAAAAAAACCAAACAACCCTATCAAAAAGAGGGCAAAAGACATGAACAGAAACTTTTCAAAAGAAGATAGACTAATGGCCAACAAACATATGAAAAAAATTCTAAACATCTCTAATCATCAGGGAAAGGCAAATCAAAATCACAATGAGATATCACTTATCTCCAGTGAAAATGGCCTTTATCAAAAAGTCCCAAAACAATAAATGTTGGCGTGGATGTGGAGAGATATGAATACTCATACACTGCTGGTGGAACTGCAAACTAGTACAACCTCTGTGGAAGCTAATATGGAGATGCCTCAAAGAGCTACAAGTAGAATTACCATTTGATCCTGCAATCC
>CAUYSK010089618.1:0-27055 GCA_963575035.1 Avahi laniger
GGCCTGCCCGCGACCCCCCGGCCCGGGTGGAGAAACCCCGGCCCGCGGCCCCCCTGCCCTGGTGGTGAAACCCCTGCCCGCGGCCCCCCTGCCCGGGTGGGGAAAGCCCTGCCCGCGGCCCCCCTGCCCTGGTGGAGAAAACCCTGCCCGCGGCCCCCCTGCCCGGGTGGGGAAAGCCCTGCCCGCGGCCCCCCTGCCCGGGTGGGGACAGCCCTGCCCGCGGCCCCCCTGCCCTGGTGGGGAAAGCCCTGCCCGCGGCCCCCCTGCCGTGGTGGGGGGCGCGCGGCCTGGTGATCTCCCGCAGGGCAGTGGAGCCCCGGGCAGGTCTTTCTCCACCAGGGCAGGTGGGCCGCGGGCAGGGTTTTCTCCACCAGGGCAGGGGGGCCGCGGGCAGGGCTTTCCCCACCAGGGCAGGGGGGCCGCGGGCAGGGCTTTCCCCACCCGGGCAGGGGGGCCGCGGGCAGGGCTTTCTCCAGCCGGCACAAAAGCTGCTGCCCGCCAGGCCGTGGGCCGCGCTGCAGAACAGTCCCAGTGTCCCGGCGTCCGAGGGTGCTGGTGCCCGACGTGGCGTGAGCTGGCGCCGAGAGCAAATGGAGGCAGACACAGGTGACTTTCTGAGCCCAGCGTTCGGGGTCTGTGATTTTTCCTCCCATCCCTTTCAGCGACACCTTCCTCTAAGCCCTTCAGGAATCTAACGATCTCATTTGCTTTTCTGAGTCCTCCTCCGCCATCCCTGTCAAAATCCTCGGCATGGAAGTGGGGAAATTATCCCCGAGGGCATCATTAACGGAGCGTGATCCATAGCCCCTTTCTGGAAAGGAGGTAAACACTACATAAATTTTAAAATGTGTGTTCCCTTAGACCCAACATTTTCACTTCCGGAAATGTATCCTAAAGAAACGATTACACAGGCAAGCAGAAATGTATATTCAAGAATGTTTAGTGCTGTTTGATTCAAAATACTTAACAATTGGAAATAACATAGGCCTCTATCAGAAGGCGATTGGATCAATGGATTATCACTTAAGCATGCGATGAAACGCTCTGCAGCCATTAGAAAGAAGGAAGTAGATCCATGTCCGTTGTCACTGACAATGCCCTGATGCAATGTCGAATGAGGAAAGCAGGTTGTAGAGGAGTATTTAGAGCAGGATCCCAATTAAGCAAAAACTTTGTGTTTATACTTGCATAAAAAGAATGAAATGATAAATATTCTGCTGACGGTGGCATCTCTGATGAGTAGCACTGTGGGCATTACCCACCTTCTCTGTATTGTTTACATTTTTACAAAGGAGGTACAGTAACAGAAGTACATTTTGATACACTTTTTAAGACCTTCTCTCAGGAAAATATATGCAAAACCTTCGCACAGACAGTGACTTGTATTTATAAAGAGCTTTGCGGTTTTATTTTCTCCTTAATTTGTTCAGTCTTCACAGCCCCGTGAGGTAGGAGAGGAAGATCTTAGTATTTATTGTCCAAGATAAATAAAGCCATACATCCGTTAAAGTGGTGAAAACAGATTTTATTCAGTAACCACTCACGGTAGGAAAAAGAACCGGGCTCTATTCTGATTTGTGCAGAGGTGATTGGGCGTTTTAAAGGGAAAAATTAGGCCAGGCCAAGCGGCTCACGCCCAGCACTTTGAGAGGCCGAGGCGGGAGGATGGCTTGAGGCCAGGAGTTTGAGACCAGTTTGGGCAAATAGTGAGACTCGTTCTCTACGGGGTTGAGGGGACTTAGCTGGTGGTGGTGGCATAGCACCTGTAGTTCTAGCTACCCGGAAAGTGAGGCTGGAGGATCTCGTGAGTCCGGGAGTTCGAGGCTGCAGTGAGCTCTGACTGGGCCACTGCACTCCAGCCTGGGTGACAGAGCGAGACCCTGTCTCTAAAAAACAATTTTCTAAATAAAGGAGAAAATGAGGGAGTAGAGGGGGAGAATGAGCTAGACTCAAGTGAAACATTACGAAGCTCTGGCCACTGGGCAGGGTAACTTTGATCATGCCAGCTGTGTCTGCCAGCTGGTGATTATCAGAAGTCAGGGGACAGCGGCCCTCTCGTCCTGACCGTTACATTCCAAATGCGCAGAGGTAGGAACACTCATGCACTGCTGGTGGGACCGCAAACTAGTGCAACCCCGGTGGAAAGTAATATGGAGATATCTCAGAGTGCTAGGATTGCAGACATGAGCCACTGTACCCAGCAAGACAGCATTTGTAAAATCACACCATCATATTAATAGGTTCTGTTTAGGTAGTATGTAACTTCAAAACAATTACTGAAAAACATATTGCTAAAATTTGTCTTCTGGTACAATGTCTTAATATTAAATCCCATGGAGAAATATTTTAAAGGATATTTTATAGCTAAATAAGAAGTATAGTAAGCAATTTGGAAAATATTGGATGGACTTGGTGATTCAGCTAATTTAGAAGAGGAATGCGGAGAAAGGTATTTGTAATGTCTTGTTGGTTTAGAAACAGGGAAAGTATTTTCAAAAGCATTAAACAAGTTATAATCAAGTTGGGAGATACAGATTTTGTATATGCCTTAAGTTAGACAAATTCCATCCCTGCTGATAAGTATCTTTTTCATTTAAATTCTTGTTCAAATTAATAAAACTTTCAAATTTTACCAATAAGAAATAAGCATATGTACAGTAAACCTCTCATAGGTCAAAGAGAAAACAGTCTTAGGGGAAAATATTGTTTACATAAAATTAATTTTAATAATCATTGTATGTATTTTAGTATATTAGTTATCTTGGAGCACACATTATTAAGGGACCCAGGAGGAAAGGTACGAGAGGAATATGAGCTAAAGATGATGGAAGAACAAAAAGAACTTTGAAATATGAAGCTCTATGATAGATATTAAGATTTCAAAGACTTTCTAAAAGCTCTCACAACTAAATTTCTGTCTGCTCTCAAAATGTTAAAATTAGTAGAAAGATACCCACTAATTAAAGGCCAAAATAAAGCTACGCACTTTGGGGAACATTGTGTGTGACTCTGTATGTAACAAAATCAAGGTTATGCATTGAATGGCTTCCAGTAATTCATTCTTCCAAACCGGCCAGGTGCTGATTCGTCCCCCGACTTTCGACTTATACTTTTCACTCTCTTGACCTCATCCTGTGCAGAAAGCTCCCTTGCTCTGAAGGACACGTTCAGGACAAAGTTCACGCCAGCTGTGCCACCACACCTGCAGTCCAGACCTTGTCCGATGTGGGTTCAGCTCTAGTTTGTCAATATGAAATTTCCATGTTCTGCATGTCCCTTCTGAGCAGAGTTCAAATTCCTGGTATTCAGATGCCTGCAGTAGGATTCTTATTTAATAATTCTTGAGTTTTAGTCTCTCCTGTCTCTGTTCTATGCTTTGGGCTTCTCTACTCTCCAGAATCCTGAAATTCTCTGATTCCTTCTAAACACACTGTTTTTTCTAGATGCCAAATTTTTCTTGTTCCTAACTTCAGAGCACTAATATTTCCAATGCTATATAAGCAATCTTTCTTGCCATAACTTTGCTATACAGTCACTCTACATCCATTGGCTCCATCTGATTTAATCATAAAGACTGATTTTATACATAATATAATACATAATAGAAATCCAAGCCATGATGCTATATGTTATTAAGTATAGAAAACTTCTTTGTAATAAGATTTTTTAAATAAGAAATCAAGAAAGGACATAATTTATATATCCGGTTTTAATTGAAGAATAAACCAGTTATTACACATGATTAATGAAGCCATTAAATAAAAACCTTGAGAAAATCATCTAATTTTTTTTTTTATATGTAACAGGTCTGAAGATTTAATGTACTCCCCAAAGTACCAAGTTTCCCCAGAGATAGATTCCAGGATGCATCTTAAGAGGTAATATTTCATTTACTACATTTTGGTCTTTCGTTTCAATCAAATTCCAGCACACTGTTACCTCTACTCAGTCATAAAATCCTCCCCCATTCTTGGTGGTTGCTACGATGAGGAAGGTTAGGTTGGAGTTTATTAAAAAGTCTTTAGAATTAACACCATGGTTAAGAAAACAAACTGCTATTCCTAGTTATATTGAGCTGTGAAGTTGTTATTAATTTAGAAAAGCTCTCGGAATTGCATGTATGAAACAGAACAGAATGGCAAACTTATTCAAACAGAATAGGCACATCATGTAACCAGGAAAACAAAACTGATACCTGACTTCCCCCCGCTAAAAAACTTTTTCCAAGCCATTTGAAAACTTCAAGTTCTTATACAAAAATGGTAACTCCTAAATAGTGGCCTCTAATCCCAGTAAAATAATTGATATGTGGGGAAGATTGGAGGTGAGGGGAAGAGGAGAGAGAGAAAAACATACATCTCGGAATGATATTTCTCAAATACGTATTTCTAAAACATATCCTCCCCCTTCCGTTTCTGGTCAGCTAGCAATTGGGTCGCTGTTCTTTCGCATTTCTCTGGGGGGTTCGATTCCACTGCATCCCCATTGTCATACCTCCCCTGCCTTTTCCGCCTGATACCTGGATTGCTGGATTCTGTAAGTAACTCCATGCCTTGCCTTTCTATTGACTGCAACATACAATTCCAGATTCTTGTTACAAAAATGCTGTTTCCAACATTTTAAAAAAGCCCTGTCTAAAGCTCTACTTTTCTCTCAACTCTGAGATATAATGTTGCTCTTGAATGCATAAAAAGTTATATTTGCTTGATAATTTCACTGTTAAATACATAATCATTTCACATTTGCTGTTTACAATAATGTGTGCTTGGTCTTCCCTCTCCAGCCCCTGCAAGAGCTGACACAGCACAATGTCTACGAGCACACGAAGGAGCTAGACTGCCTGGGCTGCAGCGACAGCTACATTCTCCACTAGATCTCAGGCAGTCATCTTCAAACCTCAGTTTACTCATTTGCAAGACAGAAATACATACAATACACAGTAGATTTGGTACGTAAAGTGCTTAGAAGAGAACTTGACACATAGCTAGCAGAATGTAAGTTCTTGTTTAATTAATGGAGAGCAGACATCACTTTTCTCTGTACGGCAGAGTCTATAGTAAACAATACAGAAAAAGTAGTACCCTTCCAAAAGTCTGATGATTTATACGCTGAGTTTATAAGTGTCTAAAAACCTAATTTCTGATTGCTCCTTGATTTCAGGGTGGTAAGGGGTTTAGAACAGAATATAAAAGCTGGATTTGAAGAGCTCTTGACTGTAGTGTCAGTTCCTCTACTTCCCAGCAGGTCACTCTGAGTTATGTAATGTCTCTATGCCCCAGTTTCTCCATTTGTAAGAGGTCTAGTAAGTACTAGTAAACAACTACTAAGATTATTAGCACAAATAAATGAAATAGCATATGTAAAGCATTTAGCCAGCAACTGGCACACAGTAAATGCACAGTAACTATGAACTACTGTTATCTCTTATATATGATCTGATCAACATCAAGGGAATACATGACAAATGAATCTATTTTTTTCATGGTCTATGTGTGTGTCTCTTTTCTTGCTGGCAAAGACTATTTCCTCAGTCCTGCACATCATCTAAAAAAATTCCTGGTTCCAAATTCTACTCTTCCTCATGTCCTAAGTGCTGAAGGACACAAATGGGCAGCTCCCATGAGAGATACTCTCTTGAAAATACACCAAGACCAAGTCATTTGGCCATATTTGCAAGCTAATATCTAAGAAGTTCTTCCAAATTCAAAATTATGCATATATTCCTTTGTTCAGAGTTGAATGTATACATGTATTCATTATAATCTGGAGGAGACAGAATTACTGATATATTTCACTTATTAAATGGCATTCACTCAAAATGCACTTTAGTAAAATTTACTTCTACCATCGAGTAGAGAACAAATTGGACATAGCAGCTGTTTGAAAGTAAACTATTTCCTTTTTTTTTCTTACTAATAATTGAAGATTTATTTTGAGAACACAGTAAAAATTTTCTTCCTTAATTCTGTAGTAGAGAATGACAATTAAGGCTAATAAACATAGAAACATTATGATACTCTAAGAAAGTAGTTTTTCTTAGGATAAGCCAAATACGGTCCCCTCTCTCCCCACATAATCTTTTTCCTTTATGTTACTTGTACAGTTGGCCATCTGTATCTGTGGGTTCTGAAGCCGCTGATTTAACCAAGCATGTATTGACAATATTCAGAAAAAAAAAATAAAAAATAATACAAATAAAAAACCAATGTAGTATAACAACTATTTACATAGCATCTACATTGTATTTGGTATCATAAATAATCTAGAGAGGATAAAGTTCAAAGCTAGAGAGAAGTGTGTAAGTTATACACAAATATTATGCCATTTGATATAAAGCAATGGAGCATCTGTGGATTTTGGTATCTGCAGTAGAGGGTGGTGAGTCCTGGAATCAATCCCCTATGGATACTGAAGGAAGAGTATATCGAAGAAGCATTGGTTAGTAGACCAGTAGCCTACTGATATCCTTCTATAATTAGATTATCTATAAGCAGTTAAATTACAGTTACTACTAGAACAGGAGTAACTAGAAAAGCACCAGAGATTCTCTGCCGTTTTATTGACAATGCTGCAAATTGCAAAAAGCAGAAAACTACTTTTCCATTATGTTTTTATTGTTACATTGAATTATAATCAACTATTTCTAAAATATAATTTAGTACAATGAGTGATATATTTTTTATATTAAACTAAGGTATAATTTTCAGCATACTCTTAAGACTGCCATCTCCAACCCCCAATACCGGTCCGTGGCCTCTTAGGGACTGGGCCACAAAGCCGGAGGTGAGCAGCCGGCCAGCGAGCAAAGCTTCATCTCTATTTATAATCACTCCCCATTGCTCACAACACTGCATAGGCTCCGCCTCCTGTCAGAGGTGGCATTAGAGTCTCATTGGAATGCAAACCCCACTGTAAACTGCGCATGCGAGGCATCTAGGTTGCTGTTCCTTATGAGAATCTAATGCCTGTTGACCTGAGGTGGAGCTGAGGCGGTGATGCTAGTGCTGGGGAGTGGCTGCAGATACAGACTGTCATTGGCAGAGAGGTCTGACTGCATCATAAGTGTAATGTGCTTGAATCACCCCAAAACCATCCCCCATTCCCTAGTCTGTAGAAAAACTGTCTTCCATGAAAATGGTCCCTGGTGCCAAACATGTTGAGGACCGCTGCTCTCAGGTATAGTTTACAGCAAACTCTTAATAGATAACACTTCAGAAATTTCAAAGTGTTTGTGTATTTTCTTTCATGTGATTCACAAAGTGGGGAGTAGGGGTAATATTATCTCATTTAATGTGGAAACTGTGGCTCACAATGATGATGTGACAAGATTAGAAAGCCACTAACTAGGATTAGAATTCAGATCTCTTAATATCTAACAGAATTTAGTTTTCTATCCTGCGACACTTCTAAGTAATGGTCATGATTATCATGATGACTACCACTATCATCAACTGCAATAACAATACAAGTCCAGGTGCCTTTCTTGACCTCATGAATCATTTTATACTGTTAAGCACTCTTTTCCTAAAACTTACTCCTTCGATGATTTCCATGACATTGCCCTCCTACTGGTGTTCTTGGACTGTTCCTTTACAGGGCCTCTTTTGCTGCGTCCATTCCTTATTGTTGGTGTTGTGTTCAGCTCTTCTGATATTCTTGCTCAAGCACTAAATGACATGATCTTGTGATCTGCCAAGGCTAAAACCACTTTCCATACGATGAATTCTACAGCTATAAGTACTGTATTCCCTTCTAGACACATATCCTTGAACACATTCAGACACCTAAAACCTAACACATCCCAAACTGAATTCAGTGACCCTATCCCTGTGTTACTACCAACCCACAAACTCTTCTATTCTCCCCACCTTAACGTCTTAGGAGGCATCCAAACTAAGAACCCGAGAACTATTACTACATACAGCTTTCATAGTCAAGATCTATGGTACTTCCCTGGAAAGCATTCCCTAACTGCCCAGATAAAAGTGAGTAGGCAACTCTCTGCAATTTAGTCAGCACTTGCTTACGTACAAAGTATGTATGTATGTATGTATGTATTTTTTAAGTTTACTTAACGTACTTTTGGCGAGTAACAAAATAACATATAGTTTTGTTAGGATAGCATGTACAAGAAAAACTAAACAAGGAATGATATTTCCTTGAATAAGAGACATTCAGTGTTAGAAGAGATGTCTATAATCATCTAGTTAAATTACTCTTTTGTGCTTGAAAGTTTTCCATAAACATCCTGGCCTGGAGTAGTCAATTATTTCATGTTGTATTTTTAGTCATATTTAAATAGCTTTCATACATTTAGATTTTCTGTTTTCTGTGGGTAAAGACAATGCTTAAGAATCCCTTAAATTTGTCATAGTAGATTCCTGTATGAAACAGAGAGCTAATAAAAACTTCCCAATAGTTTTTTCACTAAAGAATTACACTATCAGAAAAAGTCAGGACATTAATACTCAACAGTAAATATCAAGGACTACCATCAATTTCAAAAAAAAACCTTCCACTTGAAGCGAGCTGGGTCTTACCTTGCATCCCATACATATCTTTGTCTTTAAGAAGACTTGATGGGGAGTAGAATATAAATTATTTCAGCTAGACTGAGATTTACGGACTCACATTATTTTGGCCAATTTTTTAAAAAATGTTCTTAACTCCTTTGATAGCCAATGGTCAGCTTTCCAGATCTGAATTGCTGGAAGCAGTTGCATTTCAAATTATTCTATTATAATTCAAATACAATTCCAAAGCATCTGTCATATACAACTACCTAAATTTAGAAACCCATAGAGATATGTATTTGAGTTACATCCTTAAAGCATTTCTTTCCCACTTAGATCATTAAGACTTGATTCTTATGTGTCATATTCCATTGGAGTAATTTTTAAAAGTCTTTAGTGTTTAAAACAAGATTTCAGCAACATAAAATTATTTATTCTTTAGTCTTATAGAAGCTATAAATTTATAGTTTATTTGTGATGGAGATGTTAAAACTTAAACCGATATGAAAGAAATAAAAGACTGTCTAATTAGAGAAGCTGCAGCAAAGTCTAAATAGCAATTTAAATGAAGTTTTATTCTCCCTATCTCAATGTCTCAGTCACAATCCATGGAGTAGAAAAAAATTTTGAGGGCTATTATCTTTCTTTTCAAGTTAGTTAACTCCTCATTACAATAATGGCAATGGCACAAAATGTTTCTAAGAAATAAAATTCTTTTGAAAAACACAGAAATAATTTTTAAGCAGAGGCAACAGAAAACTCACTTCCTCCCATACACCTCTATAAAAGTAAAGTATGCTACTTCATTACCTTAAA
This sequence comes from Avahi laniger, assembly GCA_963575035.1. Lineage (NCBI taxonomy): Eukaryota > Metazoa > Chordata > Mammalia > Primates > Indriidae > Avahi > Avahi laniger. The sequence continues at coordinate 9,330 of CAUYSK010089618.1, forward strand.
TGAATGAGCAGAAATTAAGTGCAGGGTGATTCTAAAATATATTCCTACTTATGAAATCTACATTTTAAATCTACATTTTATCTCTCAGATAAAGTGAGAAAATTGAGGAAATTAAAACCCCTAAATTACAGCAAATACTTACATGATAAAATTCTTGCTTTAGTAAGAAAGCAGTAAAAACACGTCAAGCAAAAGCATATGTTTATAATTTGTTCCATAAATCAGAAAAACTCATAAAATTAATGAAATGCAAGTCATATATATATTATATATACATACACACATCACACACACATTTGTGTGTGGATATAGATACAGGGATAGGGACAGAGATAGAGAGTAAAATTTGTGGCAGCCAGGTATCAAATATGGGAGGCAGGCTGCAAAGGATATTGTAGGCAACTTTATGTTTTAATGTAATGTTAACACATTAGCTATTTGTTACTAAGAGAAAATGTAGTTGCCACCAACTGCTCTTGTTTTCAAACTCTGATTTCTACTTTGCTGTAGGTTGGAATACGACATTCTTAAGAAAGAAAAATAAACCTTTAACATTGTTTCCATTTTGCTTTGAAGAGCAGTTGAATGTTTCTGAGGTGGTTTCAGTTTTTCCGCTAACAAAATGACAGAGAAATTACATTTGATTTACTTTCCTTATTTTCCTTTTAGATCCCAATTTTGAAGCGTAGTAGATGTGATAAATGGAGCGATAATTCTGGAGTAGGTAGTCACTGTGATTGATTTAGGAGACATTTGCCAAGACAGGGAACGAAGTGGATTGAATGTCTAACCTATCCAAAATCTATCACAAAATATACCCCATAAGACACAGTAATAAGCTCCAGGTTGCTATAAGACACAACTACCAGAAAAAATCATGACTCAAAAATCGATTAATAAAAACAGACCATAGATTCCTTAAAAGAACAATCCTAAATTCAAACAAATAGCGAACCAATCATAATGAAATAAATCATTTTGCTTTACAATCTGAATATAAATCATAAAAATTTTGTGGGTTGAAAAACAAAAGTATTTCTTTCATAGTTTTTTGACCAGAAATATGTAACTACAATATGAAATGATTCAATTAATGTATTTGCTGATGATTTTCTCCTAAAACTTGGTTTTGTTTATTTTGCTTGTTTGTTTTTTTCCCCTGCAATGAGGCTTAGTTTCCTGGTAGAAAGAACTACATATAGCACAATAACAACTTACATATCAGTTTGGTAAAATATTTCAGGGACAGACATGTGTTTTATGACTTCTATCCTAGCAGAGAAGTAAAGGAAGTAAGAGAGTAACAAAAAAGTTTGCTGATATCTTACTCTATAGAGTGTTACATCCGAATCTCTGAAAATGTAAGTCTGTAGCTTTTTTTCCCCTGCTTAGTCAAGCTTACTTCAGTTCTTATGCAAGATGCTTTTCTAGATCTTACAGAGGCTTGATGCTTTTACAAAAGAAGGACTCACTTGTATCCTCATCAAAAGGATGTAATGGACTACGTGAAACATCATAACACCCAATTTTCCTACCAATTTGTGGACAGAGCCGATATATGGTTTTTCATTACACCTTTTCTTCTTGCCCTCACACAACAGAGATTTTACTCAGATATGACTATGCTAAATTGGCTCTCTCTGTACCCTGCCAGGCCTTTTTCCCTCCAAAGATCAACAGCATTTAACGGTGTACTTGTTTTGGGTACCCCCCACCTCCCCATACAAAACCTTGCTTTATTCATGGCCTCGTAGGATCTAATTCTTCATTCAAGTAACAGCAAAGGTATTATGTGTGGATGTAGGCTGCAAACATTTTGCAATGTGGAGAATTACAGACATTTCAGAGGAATATTAGGGGAAAAAAAGAAAGTTCTCACCAGAAAGGTAATAAAACAATAATAGAATTCAAAGGCTAGAACAGATTTTTATAGATTATCTAAGTCAGGGTTTTTCAACATCAGCACCACTGACATATTGAGCCAGATATTCCTTCACTGTCCTGTGTATTTTAGGATGCTTAGCAGCATCCCTGTTCTTCACCCACTAAATACCAGAAGCCCCACCTTCCTACCCCACCACCAAGCTGTACAGACAGAAATGTCTCCAGATGTTGGAGGGCGAGATCATTCCTACGTGAGAACCACTCATCTATGACATTGATATGTGCGTATTCACACAACAAGAGAGAATTCCCATTGCAATCCTCAAAAAGACATGGGGAGGATGTGGTCAAAATCATATGCAGGAGTAGCGAAGAAATGTGAGTAAGATAAAGGTCTCTGAAAGGCTAAATTTCTACAAAAAAATACACACTTTGTTTATTTAGATGCTCTGCAAAAACAGAATGACATAAAAGTTTTTATACTGCCAGCATTTTGCAAAAATATGTTCATGTAAGTATAATATATAAAGAACAGTGTTATGAAATCATAAATTTATCAGATTAACTTTGGTACAATTAAGAGCTTACTGACCTATGACTATTAGCTAGAGAGCCAGCAATCATCCCAAGTAGGTTTACAGCATTGAAGAGCTGTACCAACCTCTCTACCTTTTTCTCATCATTAGAATTAGGAATAAGACCAATCCATTTTCAAATCCAGTATTTAGTAAACATACAATCTGTGACAAGTTACTTAGCCTCTCCAAGCCTTTCTTTTCTTCATTTGTAAAATTCAAAGACAATATAATTTAAGGGGAAGTTAAAAAAATAAGCTTTGGTGTATACAGAGTTTGGCTAATATGTGATTAATAAATAATAATGGTTATGTTAATATTAGTCATAAAAGTGATGGTACATTTTATCTTACAAAACTTGAATCCTTAGCTTTTAAGGTTAGTTTGTATATAGTTTTGGCCGAATTTTTTTTTTCCTGATCTGTCAGTTGAATGAAAGTTTCAGCAATAGAATAAAAGTTTCAAAATAAAAATTTTCTGACATCTTATACAGGTTTAGAGATTGTCTTACATGGTTCACCTGTGTAGTTAACTTCTTATTTAATCATGTGTGTGGATATTCTTCTTCCAGGTGGATGGAAAGTACCCTTGAAACTATTTTATTTTATATATATTTGTTTTCCAATATCACCATGGAAAAATTAAACTTATAGCAAGCACTCAATCTCAGAGCCTGCATAATTTGTACTTCTTGAATGCCCAGAAAGCTTTCAAATATAAATCTAATTCACAGAGAAGACTCATAATCAATCTAAAAATTAGGAAAACACACAAGCATAAGCATAGCAAACAACTCTTAAAATATAAACCATTCCTTTCAAAAAACTTTAATTTGGTACTATCAAATTAGCCCCCTATCACCAACAGTGCTGCACACTAGGAAAATTTCCTCCTGTACATATATCCTTTCTTCTCTCCGTTCTATGTCAGGAGATTCTGTATTTAGCTGCTCATTTTTCACATTGTAAAATACCACTTGTGCCATAATAATTACCCTTTAACCACTTGAATTTCCATCGTAGTTGCAACGTAAAGCAATGGCACCTACCGCTGTAGTGTTTAATTGTGTCGGTGGTTAAGAATCTCTTCACCACCAGATACGCGGAGCCAGGTTCAGCTAATGAGCTCCACCAAAGCACCTGCTCCAGCACATTCTCTGCGTAGTGAAGAGGTCGTTCTGCGAAAAATAAAACCCAAATCAAAGGGGAAAAGACAAGTATTAAGACAAGAATTTTTATAATAATAAATTTTTAGAATCCTTTTGAAGAGATCTCTATGCAACAATATATATAATCATATCTTACTTTATACAATAATAGCATTAGGACTACATACAAGATACAGTAACACCTAGAACACCATTAGCCACATAATAAAATTTACTGTATATTTACTATATAAATGAATATGTGCAGGAATGCCTGTTTGCTACTCATCTATTAAAAAGAAAACAGAAGTGCTTTCCTTTATATAAAATCTCAGAATCCTACCCTTCGTACAATGTATGAGTGTCTTACTCTATCTTCTTTTTAATTTAGATAACGTTCTGGTTTGCCTATGTGCAAATGCAATTAAATAATTGTAAAGGGACCAGCAAAGTTAATCTTGTTCATTACAAAGTAAAAAGCATAAATTCTTTGTTTATCCCAATAAGATCAGAATCTTATAATTTCGTATTAGTATCAGTACTAGTGAGCAACTTGTAGCTGATATTCTCATAATCAAGATGAAATTATAAAATATAACTTCTATGCAGAACATATGAAAATAATTGTAAAAAAGTACAGAGTAATCTAGATATAACTATTAGTGGAAATACCAATCAAAAACCTTATGTGGCAATATTATACATTAACTGTTGACAGAACAGGCCAGCAAGCAAGAAGTTAAATGGCAGCCTTTCCTCAAAGAATATTCATCCACATACATTTTGTCTTAGGCAACCACATTTTTTAAGGTAACACATATTCTTAGCAGAATTTAAAAAAAAAAAAAGCTCCACAAGTTTTACAAATATAATCAAAACTTCATAGAAAAGTTTTCTACTGATTAAAGTATGCCAATCATTTAATAAAACGTAACCACAGAAGCATATGCTGGGGAAAAAAGATATTTAAACCTTTTCACAGTATACTAAATACAGCATAATTGGAAGCCCTGATGTACAGATGCCAATACTGCTTTCCTAGGACTGCAGCAATATGTAAATCAACTCACCTCCTTAATGTAGAGCACATAGCAGTTGAGCTTTTTTGTTTTGGGTAAAGTAGCAATGCTACTGACAAACAAGAAAGAGCATCTCCATAGCATCATACTCATGTGTAAACCATGATACTGTAATTGGTAACAAAATTAAAAGACCAAATATATCACATCCTCTCTAATACTGATCTCTCCTGCTATGGTCACATCATTCCAGAAGTCATCAATAATCCAACGTCTACAAAGGAAGAAAAGTAGTTTTCCACTTCCACCATAATTGCCAGATTTTTGCTTCCTATCCAGTAAAACTGAAATGTGGTCTGTGCTTGCTGGAGCTAGCCTAGTCATGATAATGGAACACACAAAAGAAGACCCACTAAACTACACATCTTGAAATCAAGAATCTACATCTTTTTCACTATTATATATCCCCTTGCACACAGCATAGCACTGAGTATATAATAGATGCTTAATAAATATTTGAGGAATGAAATATCTTATTAATTTCTTTGCTATTCCATAAATTCATAGAAAATATTCACAGAGCAGCAGACAAAATATAACTCTTTCTAAAACCAGATAAAATCTTTTTGTGCTATCTTAATGTTGCTTTTCTTCAAATAATTTTCTAAGAGTGGGCAAAGATCATAATTGCTCACAATTTGTCAATGTTGCAATTCAACTGTTAATTAACCCATAAACTGGTTGTCTTAAAATTGAAGTTAGATGTACTTAAAAGTAAAACTAATTATAGAATAAGCACCCGCTTTACATTCAGTTTTAAATGATACTTGAATCCACTACTTGCAAGCTCAGAGACACTATTGATCTGATTAATAGTTGCCATTTATGGAATAATACCTATGCATCAGACATTATATATACTGGATACTTTAAATCAGTTATCACTCTTGATTCTCACAATAACATTCTTCAATAAAAATTAAAATTATTCATATTTTACATGTAAGGGAATTTAAGGATCACAGAGATTCAGCCACTTGCCTAAAGTTACATAGCTAGTTAAGGAGAGGAACAGAGATTTGAAGTCCAAACCTACCTGACTTTAAAGTAATGTAATGTGGATAAAATAGTACCAACTTGCCAAGATTTTTTTTGAGGACTGAACAAGGTAACACAAGCAAAGTGAAAACCAATGTCAGTTCAGACTTTTCCCTTCTCTGCTCCCCCTCAATTCCCCATCCTTAGGGAAAGATGGCAAGGAAATAATAGGAAGATAGTTTCAACATCCTGTGTGCAAGGAAACCGATGATACTGGAGTTGGCTTAGAAGTGAGAATAATATTCTTAAATGGAATACAGTATCTGGGTTGAAATAAAAACCCTCCTTTATTACAAGATTAAATTACTAATGAGACTTTGAAATGTCAGACATTTCTATTAAAGAGGGTCAGTATTACATACTATTACAATAGACATCATTATTACTACAGTGGTATCTATAAAGTGTTCTTAGTCATACTGAAATAAATCACAACAGAAACAGAGGCTTATGTGTGGGCATATAATTAATCTTGGTTGCAGAAAATTAGTCAAATATGCTTTCATATTGGCATCATAGTATGAAATACTTCAGGAGAGTAAAAATCCTGCAGATCCAAGTTCCTGGATAAAGAACAGAACTTAAAAAATGAGATGAAAAGATAAATATTTAGACTGCCAAATGCTACAACTATAAAATGGCATTAATATTCACCTTAAGAAAGAAATAAGCAGCAGGAAAAAACTGAGACATCAAACATTATTGGAACATAAATTTCCTACAAATAAACTTTTATTTATAGTTACATTTACAACCATCTGTCATGATAGATTATATGGTACGTAAGTCATCTGGCATTAGGGCATTACTAGAAATTAACTCTTTTGCATACTATCTATAGAATAAAAATTGCTAAAAATTCAGTGTAGTTATTTGAGAAGAATAGGTTATGGAGGTGATTCTTTAGCTGTGTAAAACAAAATGTTATTAACTGCTTAAAATCTTGTTGACAGAACAAACCTGGCCTCTCTTGTTAAATACAGAGCTATCTATTTTCCACTTGAAATAACAGCCATCAACCCTAAACTTCTGACAATAATAACACAAGATTTTTGGAGACAATTATGACTTCCCAATAATTAAATTCTTAGTGCCAAACTTAGAGCTGCACACGCCTTTCTCTGTCCCGTCCACATAAACAGAAGGTGACAGCACTTTGTGTGTGGATCAGAAGAGCTGGAAAGAATCCTGATAAAAACTAAACAGATCTTCCATATCATAGTAGCTAAGAGGAAGAAATAAGAAAAAATTGCTATGATACGGCTGCCTAGGAAGTAATTGCTTCACGACTTGAACTTCTCGGTGAAACCCGCTTAAACGAAGCCCCTATAGTAATTACCTTCTTTCAAGATGTGAAATACCTAGAGGGTGTGAGGGCTACACTGGCAAAGAATGAGCTCAGTTTTAAGGTAAAGCATTAAAATAATAGCATCCTTTGAAATATTAGCTCTTAATGAAAGGCATACCCTCCCTTAGGAGGGATTTCAGCTTCTCCTAATGACTGGCAATAGTGGATCAAAAATGCCTGATGTCCTTCAAAGGGTGAGATTTGTTCCTGATCCAGCACAAATTTCAAGTGTACGTACCACCAGGCTTTCCTTTAGAGGCAAAACCTACTTACAAATTTATTGAGCCTAGACTAACTCAGTTTAACATATATTTTATATGGTTGTAATACAAAATCAAAATATCAAAAAATCAAAATATTTTATACAGTTGTAATGCAACTTATTTTTTTCATGAATCTAGCTACCATACCAAAAAAAAAAAAAAAGATTGTGCTTTTAGTCAAAACTTTCTAAGAGTTGTGCATCATTTCACCAACGTGAAATAGTATTTGAGTCATGAAACTGACATGCTTATAGCAACCTATATTTGTAGCTGTCACATCCATGATGATTTCACTGATAGATTTAGGAATCTATTTTCAATATCTTCGGCCACATAGGAGTATCGCGGCATTTACATGCTAAAATGTGTATGTCCCTCTTATTTATTTTTATATTATCATTAGTGTACTATATTATTTTTTAAATGAGTATAATAGATTATCTCAGAGTAGTAAAGGGAACATTACACAATACTTATGACACAAAGCAGGCATTGGATATGGGAAAATAGAGAACTCTTGCTTTAAAATTTATAGATACTTAAAATCTAGTGCTCTGGCTTACTTATATGTACATCCATTTTTGGTTACTTCATTACTTGGAGGTTTTACTGTTACATTAGAAAACACACCAATTGCCTGCTGACATTATTTTTAGCAACTATAATCTTCTTACTATCTATGCCTTTATTTTTATTTCCTATTTATATTTATCTTTATCTTCCATGCATGTTGCTAGAAATAAAGCCTGTAACACTTTATATCAGGTGGTTCACATGAGTTCTTTAAACCAACATAATCACAGGCCTTTTTGTTGCTTCCCTATTATTGTTTTTCTAGAAGCAGTAGAAATAGTCTTAGTTTTCTGGCAATTTCTACTTTATAGTTGACTAAACATCAAGACCACACCAAATTTGAATTCTTAACTCGGAATGTATTCTTTCCTGGTGTACATGGGTTGTTTCTTTCATTATACATCTGGACATTCACAAATAAAACCTTGATGTCTTCTAGTGTTTTTATATCTTCATTAAGATAGTTTTTTCTTTTATTTTTATTACAGAGAGGAAGTAATAATAATAAAATAATCTAATCTTAGCATTTGTGATGTACTAACTGCCACATGCAAGTTGATAATCAAGTCACTCTGGGGGTAAGCATCCTTTGATTTTCTAAGATGAAATTTCACACCGTTTCCATGGGTAATGCAATCTCTCTTCTAGCTAAACATAACTCCTTCCCATCCTCACACATCTGCTTGCTTCTCTCAGGAGGACCAATGGCCAAAGACACACAGCCCCAATGCCATGACTTAGGGACATGCTTTAATTTAATCAACCCTTGAGAAGACAAGTGTGGTAGGGAGAAAATGCCTACCCCCAAATCCATGGTTCAGTATTCTTCTGTGACTTTTTTTTAGAGAACAATAGAAATAGAAGCATACAGGAAACAATCAACTTTCCAAGCACTAACCACAGTCTTGAGATCTTCCAGTGGTTCCTAATCTACAAGCAGAGATCACTTTCCATGTGCCGTCCACATTTGATACATTTATATGAGGGGCTGTAATCCAGGACACTCAGGTCCAGAGAGCCCCACCTCAGTTAAAGAGACTTTTATGGGTCATGTTCCACATCAATGTACTATGCTAGAGGCAGTGAGAAACACATTAACAAAAATCTAAAGTACATAGTAAATGCCCTAAGAAAGCATGGTCTAGAACAGAACCAGATATATACACATTACTATTCTACAGGTCATATAGTATGTAGTATTACAGATCTTAAGGCAAATGATCAGAAAGAGATCAGTGTGAACTATGCTCATCTGAATATCATGAAGGAAAGGACATTTGAATTGGACCTTGAAGGATGAACAATGAGGAAATAATGAAAAGGTTTAAATGGTAGAATATAATGAATTTGTGATTTGGAAAGATCATAAATGGCAATAATGTTGACAATTAACTTTTATTCACAAATACGATAAGGCTGACACCTAGTCCACCATCCTCAAAATTAAACAAAAAAGAAAAATCAAAAGACTCTACCACCCTTGTAGCACAGAGTCATACAAAATTAATAGATCATAACTCTATGGCTACTATGTGCTAGGTCCTGTGCTAGAGATCAGATACAGGTGAAAAAAAACAAAGACAGTCTCTCCTTTCTTCCAAGGAGCTCCCATCCAGACAGAAAAACATAAATCCAGGTAAACTGCAGAAAGAGATGAGACAAAGTACAATGGAACTCTTAGTCTGGGTTTTAAAGGAGGTATCTGGATGGGCCAGATGGGGGAAGAACAAAGGTATATTTGGGAAACACCAGCTTACATATGTCAGTTAAGCACAAAAAATGGAAGAGATTATCTGTTTTAAAAAAAACATGTAAAATGAGAAAAGATGGCCAAGGAGATTGGTGCAGCAGAAATCCAAGATTTAGGAGACAGAGAGAGGAAGAAACTACGAAAGAGATAAAATAATCAGAGAACCAAGAGGATAATCGAGGGCACACTGAAAACAGAGTGAAGCTTATCAAAGAAAGAAGAAATGGTCATCAATAGCAAATGCCACAGAGGACAGGTGAATTTAGCCCTGAAGTGAACCTTGACAGTGGCCTTCACAGGACTCGTTTCGCAGAGCATCCCCGTGCGTGGGGAGGACTGCACCCGCTGCAGGGAGAGACCGCGAACCAGCACCAAAGCACCCTAGTCATTAGGTCTTGGCAACGTTTATTGAAAAATAACATTTTGACCCAGTTTGAAGAGTTGTGCATGATAATTAGAAATCAAGAAATAAAAAAACATCAAGACAGAATAATGAAAGACCAAGTACTTGACCATCTCATTTCATTTCAACACTGACTGCAACACTCCGAATAACACGCGATGGGATATTTCAACGTTGAATTTTAAGTTTGATCTTGAGCTTGTGGGTGGCGAGATTTTCCTTTTGGCAGTTTGGCAGCTACACTTGAAAAGGTCCCAAGACCTTAGTAGGTATCAGCTAGACAGATGGTCAAGGTACATTCTGCATCTTATTTTTTTTTTTCCTAAATGTCTTTCAAACTAAACGGTGTCATTAGAACATTAAGCTTGTTCGGCATTTGACTACTGGACTAGTCAAGGTGTTTTAAAAGCACACTTTATGTTTCAGTGTCTTTGGGATGAAAGACAACTAAATATTCGATCCACTAAAGAGAGAAGAAAAGAAAAAACCCAAAAAGAAGCTTCTGCTAGGCTTAAAATTATTTTTTAGATTAATAAATAATCTTTAAGTCAACATTCTTTTTTCTTGTTAAATAAGTGGCATACAGGAAGGAGAGGAATGGTGGTGGGGACAAATACCGTTACAAATCAAATCACTCATCCATACAAACAAAGGCCTCATTTCCTGAGGTAGCAGCATAGATAGCTAATGCTTTGCACTGTATTTTTTTTTTTTTTTTTTTTTGAGACAGAGTCTCACTCTTTTGCCCAGGCGAGAGTGTCATGGCGTCAGCCTAGCTCACAGCAACCTCAAACTCCTGGCCTAAGCGATCCTCCTGCCTCAGCCTCCCGAGTAGCTGGGACTACAGGCATGTGCCACCATACCCACCTAATTTTTTTTTCTATGTATTTTTAGTTATCCAATTAATTTCTTTCTATTTTTGGTAGAGACGGGGTCTCGCTCTTGCTCAGGCTGTTCTCGAACTCCTGAGCTCAAACAATCCGCCTGCCTCGGCATCCCAGAGAGCTAGGATTACAGGCGTGAGCCACCATGCCCGGCCCACTGTATTTTTATAGTCAATAAAAATCTAATTATTTTGATGAGTAGAATCATAGCAAGGCGACTTCAAGTGGTGATAATACATCAACACATACACTAAGGTAGAAGGGAATTCATAAAGAGATGTTAATATTTAGGAAAACATAAACTGTTAGTAATAACTTGTCACAAAAAGAGTATTTCTTTATATTATAAAGGATTTAAGAATCTCTACCATCACAATCACTTACCTAGTTCTTCATTTTCGATGACTTCAAATGTGGCCCAAATGTCGCCTTTTGCAGGAATGATATTTTTTATTGCTAATATATCATTAGTTAATTCTTCTGCTTCCATCACAGGAGATATCTGTTAGAGAAGCAATATTTCTTCAAAAGATAAGTCAGACACAGAAGCAGATTTATACTAGGGCAATAATACTCCCCACCCACCATCTAATGATATCCCAAGTTTCTTCCAAGTATGGTTAAAACTAGCTTCTCTAAGTACTTAGAGAAAATAGCATGTTCAGATCTTTTCCATAACATGAAGTACATTTACAATATAGACATAACCAGGAGGAATTTTTTTCCACACTCAGTGAGCAATTAAGGCCACTCAGAAGGGAAGAATGTACCCAGTCACACACAGAAAGACCTCACAAGACAGTCTTCCAAGTGTAAAACTTTCCACTCATCAGTTCTATAATCAGAAGTGTAGAGTGTCTTGGTTGATTCAGCCTAGGCCCTAAATTACACACTGCTGTCTGTCATGCCAAAAGGCCCTGGGGTCTTGGTAGTGTGTGGTGTGTCCTGCCATGCCAAGTGACAGATGGTGGGATACCAAAGCATGCTGCAGCCAGAATTTCAGGGCACAGAGCGGAGTCTGCAGCGCCAGCCTAGAGGCCAGCTCTGCAAGACGTCCAAAGCCTGAGGACACGGCATAAACATACCAACTCTTCTAGGACTTTCAGGATTTTTGATTTGTTTCTTCTTGTTTTTGTTTTTGACAATCTTAAGTGCATGCTGGCCAAAATGCAAGATGGCTTTCTTCAATTAGTATTTACAGTTATAGCATTAAACAGAAGATGTTTCAAACATCAGAATACTGCAGTTTGCATGTTTTCAGCAAAAGTATGTCCCTATTACAAATTTCCTTAGAAAAGGAATGTGCTCATTTCCATTTCTCCTGTTCATTACTGCTCACAAGCACAGTGCATATATATAAATAACAAAAACAGTTTTCCCAACAGGTCACTCACATAGTCTACCTTGTGTACGTCATGAAATTTCGTGTTTTGGAATATATTAATTTACAACAAAATCCACTGTTTTCTATTTACAAAAGCCCAGTGAAATATAAACTTAAAAAAAAGAGACAAAAACTTAGCATCTGGGAAAAGTGGAGAACTTCAAGCAACAGAAACAGCAGATGAATCATTTCAACGATGCCGTTGTCCTGCATGGATTTAAAATTTTTAAAATAGTATACCTTTTTCTTACACAATATTAAGTTACTGAGAAACCAAACTTGTGAAATAGGCAGCAGGGAGTGCCTCAGTTTGAAGTAGGAAGATGGAAATTCTACTCCTTGCCCCAAGAGAGACCTAAAGCTCTTCTTTAAAACACCTAGTACACCCTATTGAGGAAATTATGACTCTCTGAATGTCCACATCAGTATAATCAACATCAGGTTTGGATTATGATGACACGTTTGTATTCTGGCCTTAATTCCCACAAACTTGAGATATCGTCTGCTTCATCTGTCCCCATGGGTGCAGTAATGATCAGCTGAGACGAATGTAACTAAAGGGTTTGGAAAAGTCTTAAGCATTAAAATAAATGTCAGTAATTATTTTTGTAACATTCTATGTTTTCTAAGAGTTTTTGGAGTTACCATCGGTGAAACTGTCAGTTTTTTACCTAAATTCACATAAGATAATATTAGAATTTTGCTTAATTGCAATAACTTCTGTTATGGCTTTGGAAGGAAGTTAAAATGTGTTACAGAAGAGTTTACATGCAGAGGTTAAGTCATGTGCTTTGAAAACTTCTTCTAGCATTAGCTTTAAACTTGTGCTGATCTGCAATAGTCCTTCACATCCTTTACGATCAACATGACACATTCGGCATAATTATGAAGTGGTCAAGGAGTGGCAAGATTAATGCCTGATAAGAACAAAGCCTATGATCATAGTATTTCAGCTTCATGTTCTAAGTAAGATAGCTAGTGCCATGTAGTCATAATACATAATCATTATGAATATATAACTTAATAATTACAATATATCAAATGCTGTGACTCTGTTTATTCTTGGACACATTAACTGCCATGTGAGCTGTATTTAACTCATGCTAGTTTTGAGCCCGGGGCCTCATGAGGCAAAACTCTGTCGGTGGTTCGTGAAAATCTTACTTGCTGATGTTCTTATTGTTACAATTGACAATTTGATTCTAAAAACATGGATTGCTTTGCATATAACTCACACACAGAAAACAACACGAAATAAAAAATTTTTTATTAAATTAGAAAGGATCATTTTGTTTTCAAAGTTTTTATTCTATTTTTGTAATAAAACACCATGGCCCCAAGGAAAAAAATTTTTTTCTAGTGTGCCAGTCAATGTGTTAAAAAAGATAAGTAGCTAAAGGAGAGTTTCTGTTACATGGCAGAATATCTATTTCTCATATAGAGAAAGTAGTGTTACCAAAAACCTGAAATATCAGTTACTATCCCTAAAAGACTATTACTGAATATAGTAGCATGAGAAGGATCTATTTTTAATTCAGCACAAATGATCAATATTCTCACTGATAATCTGTGCTGAAGAAAAAGATTATCCAATACTCAAGGAAGGAAGCATTATCCAATATTCAAGTAAATTGGAAGATTGGATGTTAAAGTATAGGAAACAAGAGCAGAAGATTATTGATAATAATAATAGTACTAGTAGTAATAATAATTTATTAAACACTTATATGCTGAGGAATTTGCTAAGTGTTTTACATGCATTATCTTAATGAGTCTTCAGGTCAATGCTATGATATAATAATGTAATTTTTCCTCATTTTACAGGTGAGAAGATAGAGGCTCAGACAGGACAAATATAATAACTTGCCTAATGTTAAGAAGCTAGGAAGGAGAGGAGCAAGTATTTGAGCTCAGGTTGTTTTCCAGAACCTACAGAAACTCCTAATTGTAACCTAAAGCACATAAGATGGTCTCTTTCCAAATGATTAAAATATAGAACTCCTGGAAGGTACTGGTATGGAAAGTTAGTGTTGTCATCAGTCATCAGTTTGAACTGGAAAGGTGACATAAATGTAAGAAACACTGGAAAATTCAAAATATGTAAATTAAGGCTAACACTTATGATTTCCAATAGCACTCTTTATATCCACCATTAGGACTCACCCGAATTATAATACTACAGTCAGGTTCCTTTCTTTCTACATATACTTCAATTAACAAATCTCCAGCCTGGGAAACCTAGAAAAGGGTAGATGTGAAAACAGCACACTTAAGCATGTTGCAAAAACACATATACGATACTTAAGACAGTTTCCAAACCCTATAAAGCCCTAGTCATTACAACAATGAAATGAGCTCCATTCCCCTGTTCACAAACATGATGTACCCATTTCCATAGATGGCTGATTAAAGACAAGGAATCTACACAAATATTATAATCAGAAACAACAATCACAATGCGATTTTTTTATCTCTTACTCAAGAGTTTAGTGTTCTCGAATACCCTTAGATTCTTACTGAAATAATGAATCTGGCCACAGTAAAAATATGCTGACTTCCACAAGAGAAGCTGTAGAAGTCATCATCATGTACGTCAGCAGGATAAACAAAATGAGGCTGGAAAATGGTCCACATGTAATTCTGCTCTTAGCTATAATGTGTGCATGATAGCAATAAAATTAAAAGGCAAAATAGGTCTTACTAAATTTTCAAAGAGATGAAATTTGAGGCTAAACTAGGTGAGAGCTGTATTAAAACCATAAATAGAGAAAGTAAAATTTTAGTTAGAAAAAATTAAAGTGAAATGATAGAACAAAGCAGACAATAAACATATGCTTTTATTTTAATTATTTTCAGCCAAGCATTAAGTGCTAAGTTATTGAGGTCATTATTATATTCCAGAAGATATGTTAAGTGAAGAAGATACAATCCAGAAAATAAAAAGCACATCAATATGTAGACTGACAGTATAAAGTAGAGAAATTCAATAAAGAACCAAATGAATCTATGAAAAAAAATTTGAGTAGCTTTTTTCAGAAGTTCCCTTAAGTTATGTTACCACTTAGAAATAATATCCATCACCCAATTAAAAAAAAAAAGATCACAATGAAGAAACAATCATTCCAAAGTTAAATTTCCCTTAGCATAAAATCTATTAAGTAAATCTGTGAGGAATACATTAATAATGTACTTTGAAGAAGTTTCTTAACTATTCTGGCACTATAAGCTTAGAAAATATTATTTCCAATTTCTTCCCTCACCTTCCATACTACACAAGATACAAGATACAAGTTGACACTTTTGCTTTTCACAATGTTTACATAAACAGTTCTCCAAGGAAGGATAGATCATAAAAATTAAAAAAAGCAAACGCAAGGAACTCATAGAGTGAAACTAAAAAGAAGAATAGCTAAGAAATTCAAACAGGGCTAAGACAAAGAGAACGTCAGAAAAAATACTCCAAAGGAGAGTTTCAAACAGATTAGAGGAAAAACTCATGCAAAAGAACAGATTTTCCCAAACTCTTTTACTTTTCTTTTCCAATTATTATATATTATAGACAATTCTTTTATTGTTACTCACTTATACTGAATTGAAGACACTGGAGACTGATTTCTTTACTGTAATTTCAATATAAAAGATAAAAATGCAAAAGGATACTCATATGTTATAATAACAACGTAGATAATGTTGCCAAAGATAACCTTTCGGGCTCATACGATTCTTTATCTCATGACTGAAACCCTTCTAAAAAAGTGAAAATTTAAGAGAATTGATAATGAGCTAGATTTTTTAGGGTTAAAGCTAACTCCTCTAGAAGCTGCATTAATTACTTTGGGTCAAAATGGAAGAAATAATTCATTAAGTAATTAACATCATAGTATTAGTACTGGGGGTAGAATCTAAGCCTTCTCATTTCCTTCGTATGGAACCATAACTCTGATGACTCCTCTAATCTGCAATGGATATTATTTCAGGACTGAGAATTTAACAAAAGGCATCTGCCTCATTACCTGAGTACATCTGTAAACAGAGTACATTTGACCCGTTTCTATTATTTACATTGATACCTGAAATTCACTACAGTTCCTAGTTATTAGACGATAATTAACTATCAACCTTAAGAAATTTCAGTGAATATGCATCAAACGAGGTAAGCTACCCTGGAAAAGCACAGTGCAACCTGAACATGATAATCCAACATAATGTGACAGAGGAAAGCAAGAATGAATATAGAAAAGTCAACTTAGGACAAAAATTAGCATATCTTACAAAGATCACATTAGAAACATTCCATTAATACATCATCTGCAAGCATGCAAAGCAAAAGCATATAAGAAATAATTTATGTTTTCAAAATAATAATGAAAAAATCATTAGGCTATTTGAATTTTCAATTTACTCCAAGTATTTCTTTGGCTTTAAATGCTTCCTTTGAAATCCACCAGCATTTTCAACAGTGTTTTTATAAATAAAATTTGATTTTATAGAGGAAATCTTGATATGTAAATGAAAACTGATTTTCCTTCTATATTTTAAAAATTTACATTAATATATTTTGCATGTATTACACAACTAATATATCTAGGTTTTTTTGTTCACTTTTACTTTGCTTCAAATAGGAACTTGAGAATACACACAGCGAATGTCTTTACTTACAACAGAAGTTTTTGTTTTGTTTCATTCTTTAAAGATCTAACTATTACTACTCACTTGAGTGTCTTTCCACTTGGTAATAAAGCTATTTTCTATGTCCATTTGTTTGACTTGGTCTTCTTTAACCTGTTTAAAATATAATTTGGGACATTCTAATAATGTAGAATACAAAGAGTGATGGCACTCATCGTCATATAACTCTTCAGGAATATAAATATCAAATTAAAAATAAGTGAAAATAGCTATCTTAATCGGCATGGGCCCACATGGCTAGGTCATATATAAAGCCAACAAGACAGAGTCTCATAAAGTTCAAAACATTTTATCATGATACTACTTCAGGCTGCAATTGCCTCAATGAAAGCTCTATTGCTTAGGACATTTAACAAGCAAAGGAGCTGATGACTGGTTTCTTTCAGTTTATGTAGGTTGAGAAACAAGATATTTCTTTTTTTTTTTTTTTTTTTTTGAGACAGAGTCTCACTCTGTTGCCTAGGCTAGAGTGAGTACCGTGGCGTTAGTCTAGCTCACAGCAATCTCAAACTCCTGGGCTCAAGCGATGCTTCTGCCTCAGCCTCCCAAGTAGCTGGGACTACAGGCATGCGCCACTATGCCCGGTTAATTTTTTCTATATATTTTTAGTTGTCTGGCTAATTTTTTTCTATTTTTAGTAGAGATGGGGTCTCGCTCTTGCTCAGGCTGGTCTCAAACTCCTGAGCTCAAACAATCCGCCCGCCTCGGC
>CAUYSK010089622.1:2500-19444 GCA_963575035.1 Avahi laniger
GGGATTCAACTCTGTCTTTCACTGATAGTTCTAAACTAGGTGAGACAGTTGGTTTAACAGCTTTATGGTAAATGATGGAACAGGGCCACTTTCCTATCTTCTTGGAGTTCCAATAGGTATATTGGCTTTTAAGTGAATACAGTTTTCTAAGCTTTGAGCTATTCTCATATCATTAAATTGAGAGCAGATTTTGGTTAAGTCAGGTTTCTAAAATATCCTCTATTTGCATTGGACACAAGTGAAAAGCCTGCAAATGAGAATGGGAAATAATTCCTCCCAAATATTAATATTATGGGTAAATGAAAACTAGACATTCTGGTATGTTTTACTACAGATATACAAAATGATTTAAAAGCCTTAAGTTGAAAAAATACATATTTAAGAAAACATTGAAATTGGAATTAAACACTTTTGTTTATTTCACTCTACTCAATTTTATCCTCCTTCTGCCTATATTTTAGACTGGCTGGAAAAATTTCTTAATTCTTGGTGGGGTCACAGGATATTGCATGTTAGAACTGTTTTCCTTAGCCAGGTTACCTGAATATGAGTCCTAAGATATGAGTCAGAATCTTAAGTAGAGGTTTCAAACCTTGGTGGATTAACATTTATTTGAAAATCCCTGCCACAATCCCTGGTAGACAGTAAGTGCTCAGATGTGTACAGCAACATCATTGTTCTCTAAGGACTTAATGGATCTTGACCAAGGCGAGTCCTCTGCATACCACTAGACCCTTTTCCAAGTTTATTACTTTTTCCAAGTGGCACAACAAGAACCAGATTTGGCGATAGCCTGTTTGATTTTTACAAGTAGATCCATTTTTTTCCTCAAGTTTTTGATAGTGAAGACTGTCTTATAGTTGAGGGTCTCTAGTTGCAATAGAGACCAGGGGGCCCAGAAAACCGAAAATATAGCTCCTTACAATGAAAGTTTGCCAAACCCTGTTGTAATTTTTCAGGCAGAATTCTGTTCAGGAAAAAAATAAAACCTATTTTATAATATGTCATCAGTGTCACAAGGGATATCCTTCAAGAACTTGGAAAAATGTAAGTCCTCTGAGAGTTGAACAAAATATATGATATTCATGTAGAAAAAAATCAACCAAGAAAGGAAAAGTAGAGTTGTAGATTTGGTCTAATAACTATTTTGAAATGTGAGAGGTATCAAGTAATATGTAAATATAAAAGAATAGTTCTGTGAACAACAAAAATATATAAAGTGTTATTTACATGTGAAAGTATATAAGGACACTTATAAACAATATAAGATACTTTATTTAAAATAAATGTTTGTAGGTACATTGTTACCAACTGAAAAACTAAATAAAATGAAGATAATGAATTTTATAAAAAACAATAAATCAAATAGATATGAGAAAAGGAAGTAGGCACAATCCTGTTAAAAAGACAGATGACTACCATTTATTCAGGTGTTTACTAACCCCAATCACTGCCTTAACATATCTGAGGAAAGAATTCCTCACCCAGAAGAGGCAAGGGCCTTATGAACGGAGCATGGACTAGGGTGTGTCACAGAAGCAAATGTTGGTAGTGTGTGTCATATAGTCAGGAATGCATTTGGTGCAAGAGACAAACACCTGACCATAGGTTTAAACAACCCAGGGTTTATTTTGTTTATTTAACAAGAAATTGGAGGTGAGCAGTTGCTGGCATAATTTCACCTGCTCAGCAATGGCGAAGTTAATGTCTGTAAATCCATTGGCCTCTCACTTGCATTTCTACTGCAGCTCCAGCCATCACAGCTGCATTCAAGACAGGAAGAAGGGCTGAAAAAGGAAGGGCAGGTGTCTTTCTCCTTTTATTAATAAGTATAGCTTTCTCAGAAATCTCCCTAATAGACCTTACTTTAGGTCTCATTGAACAGAACTGATCACATGGTCAGTTAGCTGCAAGGAATACTAGGAAAGTCAGGCATGGGAATGATTTGCCAGCAATGGTTTAAACCAGTATTCCTTAAACTTGCCTGAAGATGATTACATTTCCCTGGGGGCTTGTTAAATATGTAGATTATCAGGGCCTATATATAGAAATTGTGATTTTCCAGATCTGGGACAGGAGCCAAGGATATGCCTTTTAATTTTATTTCTCTCTCTTTTTAAACAAGGGCCCCAGGTGATTTTATTCTCAGCAAAGTTTAGGAATATAATGGATGTAATGAAATGGATGTAATGTATTAGACTAGTCATGACCTGCCTGAGTTTGGGCTTGTTGCCACCTAGAACAAAACTCTGTTTTCTTGAAAGACAGTGAGATATTGAACAGACAGCTAACAGTATCTGCCACACTACCTAAACACAGTCTAGACCGATAAAAATGTCTATCCTCTTGTCAGGAGAAGGACAGAGAGTCCATCAGAACCTGACCCCATTCAACATTCAAATTGTGTAACCCTGTCTGATTCTGTGCTCGCTGAGCAAACGTCGATGAATATGGCATCAGCAGAGTTTGGCATGAAGGAGAGAAGGTGGGGCCAGTTACATGGTTATTGGAGAGTTGGTTATTTTTTAATTGTAATGTAATTCATATAACATAAATTTCACCACTTTAAGTATACAATTCAGTCGGTTTTAGTATATGCACAGTGTTGTGCAATCATCACCACTATCTAGCTTTAGAACATTTTCATTACATCCAAAAGAAACCCCCTACCCATTAGTAGTCATTCCTCATTTCCCCTGCTCCTACCACCTGACAGCCACTAATCTACTTTCTGCTTCTATACATTTGCCTGTTGTGCATATTTCATATAATCGAATCAAACACTATTGGAAAGTTTTTTTTCTCATAGTTGATGAATAATGGACACTGTTTCTAAGAGCTTCAGTCTTGGAGTTTGGCCATCGTGAGATTCCTTGAGTCTTACCAGTTCTCAGCAGGGGCTTGCTCAAGTCTCAGGACCTTGGAGGACGGATTGGGCTGAAGCCCAGGAGAGCACACCAAGGTTACTGTGCTCTATCATGACCCCTGCAGCCTGCTATTTGGCCTGTCTGGCCCTCACAGTGCCCTCCTCTCTTCCACTCATGGTGGTAATGTTGGTAGTAATCATGACTATTTCATGAATACTTGCTTTGTGCCAGGCACTATGATGGGCATCATTGTGTTTCATTTTGACAGTGTCCCTGTGAAGTAAATAATATTATCTCTATCTTAATAAAGAGGGAAAATGTACTCACTGTCTGTCAGAGGAGCCAGGATTTGAGGTTAGATTTGTGTGACTTCATTCATGGATTCTATGATCATTTCTTGACTATGTTCTGTGTTTCAGACTCTGTGCTGGTCTCTGAGGATAAAGCAATGAATAAGTGATTGAGAGACAGGCCTCAATCATCTTGGAACAGGATAGACAAACATGAAACAAAAAATAAATCATATATTTATTTTATTTCAGATAATCCTATAAAGTGAAAGTTAAGGAGCCTATGCAAGGTATATTTGGGAAGTCTAAACAAGTCTAAGAGATGAGGCAAAGATTTCCAGAACTTAGGTTTAAACTGAAAACTGGTAGACGAAGAGGAGAAGCCAGGTGGAGGAAAAGCAGGAAGGAACATCCCAAGATTTCAAGCTTTATCCCAGAGGCAATGGGAAGGCACTGATAAGTTTTAAGCAGTACAGTGTCATGATCAGATTTAGTTTTATAAACTGATTACTCTGGAAAATGATTGGAAGGGAAGAGATAGGAAGGCCAGTAAGTGGGCAGCTACAGTTGTCAAGGTGAGAATGATAATGGCTTGGACCAGAATAGTCAGAATGGATTGCTGGAACAATATTAAGGATGTAGAAGTGAAACAACACGATCGATTAGATATGGATTTGAGGCAGTGGGAAATGTCAAGAATAGTTCCCAGGTTGCTGACGTTGGCACTTGTGGCCATGGACCCCCATTTGTACTGGTAGAGCACTCTGGACAAGGAGAAGGTTTGTGATGTGTATTTTTGCTTTCAGTTTCAGACTTCTGAAAAAATGAATAAATTTTAAAGATTGTTTTTAACTCATGAGAAAAGAAGTAGCTGTCAAAGCCAGCTCAAAAGAGAATCCAAAGAGCAGACATAGGAATATTGACTAGGGATATTGAATACATAAATGGTTTTCTTACAGTGTGAGAGGTGGGACAATTGAACCTCTACTGTAAAAGACATTCAGCATGTCTAACAGTGATATACAACGTACAGAAGGATGTAAACAAGCTTACAGCAATACAAGGCTAGAATCAGAGAACCTAGAGTGATATCCTGAAGACAGAGCAATGTTTTCATTGAAACACATTTTCATTTTTACTAGAACGTCAGAGTCAAGTAGAAATTTAGAGCTCCCTCAAAAAGAGGGTCCAGTCATTAGGGTGACCAGATTCCTGTCAGAGACATTTCTAGCTCAGACTTGGTCAGGGCTCAGTGGATATTGATAACATTGCAAAGTCTAGGTTGTCACAAAGGCTGCTCCCTGACCAATGAGGGGCTTGAGCACAGGGATACAGTGAATGGAAAGAAACACTTGGTATCTTGAGAGGCCCAGGCCAGAAGGAAAATCAGTAAGGGCTGATGGGGAAAACCCACCAAGACGGTGTTAAGGTAAAAAGGAGCTTTAGGAAGGAGATTCTTTCCTGCTCCATAAAAGCCTAGGTGTAGTTCCCAGTTATCCACATGGACCTCCTCCCGCGAGAGGTCACTATGCCCAGCGCCTGAGCTCAGACACATCTGTTTTCCTTGCTGGCATTCTGGAGTACCTGACGGCCAACATCCTGGAGCTGGTGGACCAGGAGGCCGACAACAACCTCAGGGTGCGCATCACCCCCGAACAGGTGGAGAGGGCAGTGGACCAGAACCAGCAGCTCAGCCTCCTCTTTGAGGATGACACCCACTCTCAGGTTGATGAGGTGCCCCAACCCAGGAAGAAGTAGAGATGTCTGGGTCTCAGAGCCCAGCAGGAGCTCATCAACAGCCCCATCCAGCCCCCAAAACTGCCATAGAGAGGGAGCCCAGGCTGCCACCATCAGCCCATGCTATTAAAGTGTTTAAATCTATGATAGTCCTCCTAACTCCCCTCAGTTTCTATCACCTTGAGTAGGAGGGGTCTGTGAGACATCCATGGGAAGCTATCCCATAGAGAGTTGGTGTGTGGAAGGCATGGTCAGTGGGAGGTATTTGAATCAGTGATTTCAGAGGAGTAGTTTCCAGTTGTGATGGGTATGGGCAGTGGCCCTGGTGACAGTAGCTGGCTGAGGGAAAGAAGGAAAGACGTCCTCATTGGCTCTGAACAGGGAAGGCCCTGAGAGGCCAGGGAGTTCGCTGGGGCCTCCTAGGCCTGTTGAATTCCCAGCAGGAAGCTAGGAACTGCTGCGGTGGAGCTGAATACCCTGACTGAGGTGCGGGTGGCTTTATTCATGGCAGGGAAGGTCTAAAGTCAGAGGGCAATGATGGCAATGGGTGGGGGGAGGGGCACACTGGCTGGCATGAGCTTAATGGGGCAGGGGCTCTTACATGGGGATTGGGAAGTCATGGGAACATAAGGAAAAATACCAAAAAATGAATTATGGTTAGGTTGATACAGTATATTTATTTATACCCTGACTGATTCCAAAAGAGGACTTGAGACAGAAATAAGTGGCTAGTGCTATGGCACTTTGTGTAGAATATATCCTTCTGTTTTCTTGTGGGTACTGGTAAATTGAATAGTAATATTACGTAAAAGCTACTGTCTGACTTTATACATACAATTCAGTCAGTTCTTAATGGTTGCTAAATATTACTGAACTTATTTATGAATGTATTCCATTATAAACATGATTATAAATCATTCTCAAATGAAACACATAAACATTTTAATGATAATGTATTTGATAAAAACAACTTGGCACTGTCAAGGGATGAATACCTGTCTAGAGAGCTAAAAGCATATGCTGTGTACATTCCGTTCATAGTGATGGACTCAGAAGTACATGCAATCTTTATAAACGTCATTATGTGCTATTTTAAGTTAAAAATAGGTGTCACATCAAGTGTTGTAGCAATCTGTCCCTTTGCCTGCTTTCACAAAGGGCTGATCAGAAGCTGCCCAGCCAGGTGAAACAGCAGGATCAGAGGACTTGGGTTCAAGATTCCCAGTTTACTCCTTTCTGGCTGTGTGATCTTGGACATTTATCTATTCCCTCTAAGCTGCAGTTTCCTCATGTGAAAAATGGGTATAATAAGAGTCCCTTCATCTTTAATTTTACCAAAGATTAAGTCCCCTGTGCCTGCACACTGCTGCTTAACACTGCGCGTGGCACAGGGAAGCCCTTAATAAACAGCTGCATCTGTCTTCTTCCCTAGCACCCGGCGTGCAGGCATGCTTCCCCAGCGTGCAGCTGGGCCTGGTTCTCAGGTGACTGCTGAACACTTGGGCACTGGCTATGAGAACCACAGCATGCTGGACCCTGTGGAGAGACAGGAGAGGGCCGGGCAGAGGAAGAAGATAGGACAGAAGAACATGCCAGGTGGTTCCCACCCTGCTTTCCTCTCTGCTCCTCCTGCCTGCTGACTCGCCCTCTCTCTGCCTCTGTCTAAGCAGAAGGACACTGTTTGGCCTTTGGCTAATCCACAGGAGTATCCTGAGAATGAAGGAAATAGTGTCAGGGTTGTGGTTAGAGCTCTTTGGAAGATGTGCTTGTGTAAACCCAAGAAGCCTTTCTTGCCACATCATGGTCACTGAACCTCATATTTCCAGACACCTCATTGTCAAGATGCCCACCCACAAAAGTGTGGTCCTAACAGAGAGCCATGAAGCCCTCCCAGCATTAGCTGAACTCATCTCTTCCTCTTCTGTGCATCTGAGTAGCAAGCAGGTCTCTCCCCGGCAACCACAGGTGAAGAGTCACCTTCAGCTGATCACATGATGGTGACAACACTGCCCCTCCCTCCCTGAAGTGATGCATCTTTGTGTCCAGGACATGGGTTTCTCATAGTCTTGTGTCGTTCAGTGAAAAGTGGGTTCCTCTAGGGTGGGTAATGTGAGAGAATTGATCGTTATATTCAGATCTTGATGTGTTTAATAAATAGCTGTCTGATGTTAGAAACTATTTTGGTTTGCAGCTCTAGCTGGTAGCACAAAACATAGACTCCTGAATACTTCATTGGAATGTCCATCTGAGGAATTCATTCAAGGCCTTTGAGGAGTGGGCTCTGTGGCCAGCTTGTGCTCCGGCGCAGGCTTCGGAAGTTGGAAGAAAAGGCGAGTGGCAGCAGGTAGATGAGACATGCTCTTTATTGTCTGGGGGGATACAGCAGCAGCGAAAAGCATGGCTAAGAACATGGCGAGCACTTATATATGTCTCTGAACAATAGTGGCAACATGCCATGAGAAAGCGTGATTGCATGGATTCACATAGGAGATAACACCTTGGTTAAATGAGTATGCTGACTCATTCCTCCCTGGAAGGCTGGCTAGCTGAGGGGGCCAGGCAGGAAAAAACACCGAGCAGTCATCTTAGTTTGGCCTAAGAAACCGATTACCTATAAAAATGCATTTTACCTTACGAGGCCAGAAAGGCCAAAGTAGGTGGGTTAACCATGGTTCTGTGCGGGGAGGTGGTCACCTTACAGTCCATGTGCTGCTTGACTCCCGTGGTCACTGGGACCCTGTAAGGAGCCAGCCTTCCTGCCTCTTTCACACTCTCCATTTGATGCCTGAGGTGCAGTTTGGAGTGTGAATGAGTGCATGGTGTCAAGCCTTCTACAGAGCCAAGGGATAGGGGAGGGTCAGCAGAGAGGCACTGCCATCCCTCTAAGAATTGTGCTCAGCTGTGCTTGCGGGTTTCACAGGGAACATGAGGGCCAGGACCAGCAGAGCACAACCTAACCCAGCCCCTGCAAAAATCCCCCTCCACACCTGCAAGGAATCCCACACTCAGGGGAGGGAGGGAGGCAGAGAGGCAGAATTGCTGTCTCATTCAACACCTCACTTTCGAGAACTTTCACTTGTGTCTTATTTAGAGATGACCAGACAGGTTAGGAGAAAAGGACAGATTTTATAGTATAGGTCTTTGGACTTTGTACCCCTAGGTCTTGTGCTGCTGGACATTGTGTTAAATGGTGTCATGAATATTTCGAAAATTCTAACTCTGTCCTCTGATATTGTCTTAAAGGTAGTTATATGATAACATGAAAAACCTTTGCTCAGCAGCCTATCTTTGAAATATTTGAGGTATTGTCTTTTTCACCGGGCTCTGAGATGATCCTTGTTTTTAAAGATAAAGCTTTTTGCCTGTAGCTGATTGTATGGTTTTCCCGGAAGCATCAGTGTAAATCTAATAACAATCTGGTGAAGACAGAAACTTTTAAAGGGTGTGGTTAACTTATTACAAGTGAAGTAATATATAATTTCTACAAGAGAAAATCTTGTGGAAGGATATAACAAGAATAATGCAACTGAAAATAAAATTACTTTTTCCTGTGGTGTGCAAAAAAGGAATATTATAAAGTCAGAAAAGAACTTTTGAAAAAATGTCTGTAGACATAATGACTTGGCCTATTTTCCACAATGTATGGTATAGGCTTAAGCATCTATATTTTAATAAATCTCCAGAAGTGAGTTTGATATGCTTCTTCACTTGAATATCTCTGACCTAGAAGAGGGTAGATGCGAATTAAAAATCAGATTGCAACCAAACATTTAAAATTAGTAACTGAAATTATACCTTATAACACTATGGTATTGTTGACTAGTATCATCACAGAAAGCACACCAGGACTCTGTTAAATAGCAACACATCATGGACAGAAAGTGTACTGACATATATCTAAGACCTTCCTGTACATAATACAATTTCTAAAATATTTATGTGAACAATGTTTCTCTATTCCAATTTTACTTAGTGCAGGCTGAGAACCTCTTTTGATTAGACAAGTTTTTCTATACAACTCACAAATAGTATTATATCAAATAAATCTGTTTCTACCACCTCTCTTGTTATAAGATGACACGATTAATTTTTGTGACTTTCCCGGGAGTTATGGAAAATCTCAAGGAAAGTTTTAAGTGAGACATACATTTTGAAGCATTATTTTATTTTCTTTTTCATTTAGGATTCCATTTGAGGAAGGCAAAAATAAAATTGCCAGGTCATTTGAACACCTAAGATAGGATTATGGAAGCCTAAGTACGTGAATGGTTGTAGCCTTGCTACCTATTACTCAAAGTGGCAATATAATACATATTTAAATAAACGTTAAAAATGTAACTTTTTTTTTCTTTTATTTTAAAGAGACTAATCATGGTCATGATATAGTAAGAACAATATGTTGAAAATGATTCTGTTGAGATATAGAATCTCTGCTTTGGGGGGCAGATTATAAAAAAGGTAGCCCAGAGAAAATGATTTAGGATTTCTGATTTCCAGAACTGCAAGAAAATAAATGTGTGTGAATGTGTGTTTACACCACCAAGGTCTTAGTCATTTGTTACAACACCATAGAAAACGAATGTATCTGAAAAGTGTCCTTTTACAATATCTTATGCCAAGCAGACAACCACTCCAACAAAACTTGATCTTTTAAACAGAGAGCAAATAAAATTCTCAGGTTGACTTAATGTTCAATATAATGTTTGATGCTAAAGTAGCCATGAGCTTTTTCTGAAAATCTTATGAGCTAACTCATGAAAACTGAGTCGGCTTTAGAAAATTTGAGCACGAATTTGTTCCTTTTCAAATTCTAGGTCTGTGAACTTTCTAGAGCTTTCTGTACATGCTGAGTTTTGTCTTTCACCACCCTCTTTTCTATTCTAGAGTAAAACAAAAATTTTTAGTTTAGATCAGAAACATTCTCTTTTTTCCTTTAGTCAATAAAACATATTGCTTTATCTTGAGACCCCTAGTAGAGTCTCATGCACCCATATAAATTATAACTTTAAAGCAAAGTCATCTCTATATCACAGAGAAGACTAGGGGTCCATAATTGTGTACTGTCTGTGATTTTATCAGAGCAGCTGATGAATACACCTGAGCCACCTATATTCAGCCACACACATGCTTTATGAAACTTCTCAATGTGGAAGAAATGAACATATTCATTGACAGACCCAAATAATTAGCCTCTTTGTAGCATATAAAAATAATAAGCACAAGTATATAAAGTAAAAGTATGTTTAGTAATGAATATGTCAGTATTTTATCTTATGAACTACTTACAAATAAACTACTTCCACCTGAATCCGTGTCTCAGCATCTGCTTCTAAGGGAACCCAAACTAAGACACTAGGTAAGGATGAAGCATGCAGCAGCAAACTCATCTAGCCACCCATTGAATGTCCAGTAACTCACTGTAATATCATCCAAGATTTTCAGTTCTTTTAAAGATTTTAGAAATGTTCTCAAGCTGATATGCTTCAAAATCTCATTACTGAGGAAATACAAGTTTGTCAGAAAAATAACTCAATTTAGTTAAACAAATTTATGATTTTCAAATCTTAAACTTCTAGTAGACGTAATTCTAGTTCATGTGATGAGTAACACTATATAAATTTAGGAAAAACATACCCAAGAAGCATAAACATGTGTTTGCATTATACTTAACACTGATAAATCAGTGAAGATACAGTTGTTTTTATAAAACCTGTATTAGTGTTCTCCAGAGAAACAGAACCAATAGGATATGTGTCTGTGTGTATATTTATTATAGGAATTGGCTCACTCAATTACGGAGGCCAAGAAGTCCCGTGGTCTGCAAGCTGAAGAATAAAGAAAGCTGGGTGTGTATAATTCAGTCTGAGTCTGAAGGCCTGACAAGGGAGGGACAAGTGATGCTATAAGTCCCAGTCCGAGTCCGTGGGCCTAAGAACCAGGAATACTGATGTCTGAGGGCAGAAGATGGATGTCCCAGCTCAGAGAGAGTGAATTTGCCCTTCTTCCATCTTTTTGTTCTTTGAGCCTTCAATGAATTGGATGAGACCTACAGATGCCGGGGAGGTCCATCTACTTTACTCAGTCCACCAAGTCACATGCTAATCTCTTCCAGAAACATCCATACAGACATACCCAGAAATAATGGTTTACCAGCCATCTTGGCATTCCTTACCCCTGTTAAGTTGACACATAAAATTAACCATCACAAACCTCAAAATATTAAGCTAGTCATGTTTGCCAAAGATTCGCTAAATTATGTGAATTTACATTCTTAAAAGGTTGTGAGTTGGTTTCTGGGAGAATATATATTGTTTAAATCTAGCTTATTAAAAAATACCATAGCTCAATTTCTTTATTTTCAGGCAATTTTAGGCATATCCAATTTATATAATCCATTATTTACAGGATTTGTCAATCAGAACACAGCTCCTTTAAATTTTTAGATTTTATAATCTAATATATTAATATAATCCAGAGGTAGGAAAACATTACAAAATCACACAGTCAGAGGTGAAATCATTTCTGAATTACAGACACAGGCAGGCAGAGAGAAACAGAGCTTATAAATTCAATTCTACAATTACTGCCATGAGTCAAGAGTAAATACAAAAACAGAAAAACTCACTGGTCCACATATCAAAAAACTGTTCTCCCTCCAGAAGATATGAAATTCCTAATTAATTTGAGCTCAAAAACATATGAGCAAACAAAAAGACTGTCAAATGAGCTTATCCGTTGTCTCTCATTCAACAGACATTTGATCTCTATAAACCATGAATACATTTAGAGAGCTCTCCAACATCATTGGATTCTGAAATCAAATTCCCATCCATTTCTGCCAACATTGGGAATAATTTATGGGCTATAAATATATGCAAAATAAAACAAATACTAAGTTATTAGATTAGAAAATTAAAACTAGGAAAACAGAGTTACCAATATTCTATTGGCGATTTGGATTTCCCTGGGAGAACCAAGAAAAGATATATCTGAGCTTAAACCGTGCACAAGGTATACTTGTCTATCATTGAAATTTGATTGGCTCTGGTAAGTGAATGTATTGGGCATTTTAGTTTGACCTCTAAAATGAATAAAAGATAATTTTTAGAATGGGGTTAAATCATAACACTCATACAGATATGAAATGAACACATGTTAAAAGATTTTATTTAACTCATGAGGCAGGCAACCTATCAAAAAACAAACACAAGAATATTGATCAGTAATAATGAAATGGGCCCAGAAGTCAGAGGTCAGGACCTAGGGTGGAGCCTCTGTCCCAAAGTGTTGAACCACAGGCCCAGAGTGCAGAGCATTGAGCCATAGAAGATGATTTTGAGGCCTTGAAACCTAATATAACTTGTTAGTTGAATTTTGAAATTGCTTGAGGCCACTGACTCTTCTTCTTTCCCTTTTTGTCCTTTTGGAATCAGATTATTCATAATTTTTATTCTATGCCTATCCCATCATTGTATTTTAAGAGTAGATGACTTGCTTTCTAGTTTCACAGGTCCACAATGGAGAAGAATTTTGCCCCAGGATGGATCATACCCAGAATCTCTTCCATAGCTGATTTGGATGATGAGATTTTTCTGTTTGAGTTAGTACTAAAATGGGCTGAGATTTTTGAGGTTGATGGGATGAGGTGAATGTATTTTGCATGTAGGACGGATGTGAATTTCCGGGGGCCAGAGTGTGGACTTTGGTAGGCTGGGTAATGGTGCCAAAAGATATCCAGGTTCCAATCCCTAAACCTGTTAATGTTACCTTATATGGGAAAAGAGATTGCAGATATGATTAAGTGAAGAATTTGGAGATGGGGAGATTATCCTGGATTATTTGGATGAGCCATAAATGTAATCACAAGTATCTTTATAAAAGGAAGGTAGACGGAGATTTGACACAGAAGAAGAAGACAATGTGACCAGTGAAGCAAGATCCTTCATTATTGGCTTCAAAGATGGAAAAAAGTGCCATGAGACAAGGGATAGAAGGAGTGCAGCTCTAGGAGCTGGAAAAGGCAAGAAAACAGATTCTTCTCTAACCTCTGGAGACAGTATGGCCTTGCCGATACCTAGGTATTAATCCAGGGAAAATGATTTCAAACTTCTTACTTCCGGAACAGTAAAACCATAAATGTGTATTGTTTTAAGCCACCAAGATTGTGATAATTTATTACAGAAGTCATGGGAAGCTAATATACCATCCCAAATAAACTGCTTCCACTTGAATTCTTGTCTCAGCATCTGCTTCTAAGAGAATCTAAATTAAGACACTAGGTAAGGGTGAAGGATGCAGCAGCAAACTAATTTACCTCATCTCTCCTGATGTTGTTCCCCACGACCTTCCTGTCACATGATGCATATGGTTATGTTTTTAGAGGGGTTAAAATTGTGAAAGACTTTAAGGTTGAGCAGGGCAAATGGGTTTCTAATAACACTTAAATCTGATCAAAAACGAATCCCCTTGGGAGACTTTCACTCTGATTGTGATAAAATAGCTGGTACTGGACTAGCCCCCTGCCATACATGATCAGAAAACCAAAAAAGGTATATGAGCTGACATTCAAGCATTGTGTAGCAGGCAGCACAGTGCAGTGATTCTGGTGAGAAAAGAAACTCACACACTAATTCAAGCATTGCTTCAGAGCTCTGCTTGGGAAAAATTTTACAATGACACACTGAGCTGGATTCCAGGCAGAACACTGTGGACCTGCTAAGCTGAGGAGGCAGAAATCAGAATTCAATAGACTCGAAGAAGCTGGAATTTGCCAAACAGGGCATCAGAGAGCAGGGAGCTATGCAAGTCAAGATCTTCAAAAAGACCATTTAAAGATTTTCTAAGAGTCTTTGGCTGAGGGCTGGGCTTTGTTTTGACAGGACAGTACTACCTAAGACTGACCAGAGAGTATCTGCTAGAGGGTCGAAAGAAAAACAGAGAAATTGGACCATTTGACCAGTTTTGGGGACGTTGGAGCCCCAGCTCAGCAAGAGTAAAGATATCTTGATGATACCTCATTTAATATCTTGGGCATGTAGCCAAGACTCCAGAAGCCTTAGGACCATGCCCTAAAGTAAGACCCACAATGGACATACCCTTAAAAATCCTAAAACTCAGCCCTTATAAGATCTGCAAGGGAGGCCAGGCAGGATGGCTCACACCTGTAATCCTAGCAGTTTGGGAAGCTGAGGCAGGAGGGTCGCCTGAGGCCATGAGTTCGAGACCAGCCTGAGCAATATAGACAGATTCCATCTCTACAAAAATTGAAAAAATGATCTGGGTGTGGTGGCGGACACCTGTGATCCTAGGTCCTCAGGAGGCTGAGGCGGGAGGATAGCTTGAGCCCAGGAGTTTCAGGCTACAGTGAGTTATGATGATGCCACTGCACTCTAGCCTGAGCGACAGAGAGAGACCCTGTTTCAAAAAAAAAAAAATTGGTATAGAAAGTATCTCATGTTCAAAATCTTTCTAAATGTGCTTTAGAAGATGAAATCTATGACCTTTCCCCTGCTAATCAACAGAGGCATTGCTGTTTGAAAGCTCAGCTGTGGAGATACTGCCTGCTTCATGGAATAGCTGTCTACCACAGATAAACATTACTCTGTGCTACTGGGTGTGTTCAATGTGCAAATAGATTGTGGGAACAGGAGAGGCTGGTTTTTCAAGTTCCAGATCCAAGCACTTCATGAGGGTCAAGTAGTCCAGCAGTCTACAGTTTGTGTGTCTGAAAGAAAAGTGAGCCTACGAAAGCAGTATTCTAACCTTCAGAGAGAGGTAAGACTAAAGTGTTTAGGGATCTCCAGTATGATATCTGCTTTCCGTGATTTTTGTATTTTATGTGCGTTTGTGGTGGTGAGGTTTGCTGATCAGGAAGAAAACAACTCCTTTCATCGTGTGATATTGGATTTTACAATAAAAAGAGAAAGAGAGAAATATATACAGAGGGGGGCAGTTTGTTTGTTGGGTTTCTATAAGTATGATGGGTTGGGGAGGGAAATATAAGTATCTTCTTGTTATTAGCACTTAATTCAATCTATGAAGTGAAGCATTACACTAGATCCCACTGAACAATGAGTGTCTCCAGGAACAAATACGCATCTTAGTGACATAAAAAAATCAAATTCACAGCAGAAGTGTCATTTTGCCAAAAATCTCTCACACCTCTATGTATAAGATAATCCTCTTGTTTCTTTCATTAGAAAACTCACATGTTTCATTGGTATTATTGAATTATTTTCTTGCATTCAGTTCTATTCTTGATATGGGCAAATATCCAGTGTGGATATATATTCAGTAGAAGGATTGCTAAAATCTGAAAAGCCTGGAATAATTTCAACATGAATGTGATATTTTTGATACCATGAGGAGATGAGATATTGACTGTGAATGTGAAAATACACTGGAAAGATGCATCAGGGTTGTTTTATTTATCTTCAATATATATTGTTTTAATTAACAATGCTGTCTTCCTTATTTAAGTGAAAAATATATTTTTGCAATGTAATATATCAAGCTATATACTTGGAGAAAACAGGAGTCACATATTTAAAACATTCAAAATAGGCTGTAGAAAATATTACTTATACATGATAATGCACTTAAAAATATTACTTAGATACTACTAGCCTCTTTAAAAAGCCTTTTAAACACAGGAATTAAATGGGATTTTTTTTCATTTTATAGTAAGTGGTTTATGTGTTGTTTAGATAACAGCTTACATACAATACTGTTAGAATTCATACCCCATGACTTAAGTGTATGAAGCCATTCAATTGGACTCTAGTGAAATCCTTAAATAGGTCCCTACATCCCTTGGTATCCATATACACATCCACACATACCCACATATACATATATACTTACAGGTGAGCAACTAATATCAGGTAAATGGATAAGGGAAAAGGTGAGAAAATGTCGTATTGGTCGTTTACTTGGTGAATTATATTATTTTCCTATGTATTTGTGATTTCCAAAAATTCTCTGCTAGTCTAAATTTGGGGGTTAGCTACATTGTCCGTCAATTTATTCAGGTTTAATAAAGGTATTCTATTTAATAATAGGTTTAATGAATAAAATTATTGGGTTTGTACATCTTTTGTCCTGGAGGCAAATTTAGTATTTTTGTTGAAACTACTTTGTTATAATTATTTGGAATGTTAAGGGAAGGAAAAGGAAATGTAGCTTTAATATGTGAAATGAGCAGTTTGTTTTACCTAAGCTCTATTATACAATGACATATCTTATGACTCTTTTGCCAGCATATGTAAACACTTAGCTAATCATCTTTAATTCTTTCTATTTAGAATCTACTTGTAACTATGTTTTTGTACATCCCATATGTTACTTGTGCGTATTTTCTCATTCTGTTTCGGTCTCACGGCCCCTGCACACACATTCACACATTTTTGTTTATTTCACAGAACTCTTTAACTTCTCTCCAACCTGGTTCCATTCCTGGTTATCTTTTTCTGTGGGTAGTATCATCATTTCCTTTGATCTCTGTTTCTCCACATCTTCCATCATGCCTAGCCAATGAACTTCTGATCCTACTGAACACAGCAATAAAGCAAATGGGTCCCATTGCTTCTGTTACTAGTTAAGTTGACAACTGTAGTGGCTACCTTAAATTTTGGAAGATCATCTGGAAATAGGGCAAAGCTCTTTGAGAAACAAAATGTGATAAATATATAGTGTACTAGGGTATGAAATTCACTTGTCCTGGTTTCTCTTCTTCAGCAAAAACAATTCTCTAGGAGGCGGTTAATAAAACATGACTCTACTGGCTCAATTTGTTTTTAAAAATCTTTCTTTTAAACTACCCTATGACATAAAATCAATCTCGATCACTTTATTAACATTGTACTTCTGGCCGGACGCCATGGCTCACGCCTGTAATCCTAGCTCTCTGGGAGGCCGAGGTGGGTGGACTGTTTGAGCTCAGCAGTTCGAAACCAGCCTGAGCAAGAGCAAGACCCCGTCTCTACTAAAATTCGAAAGAAATTAATTGGACAACTAAAAATATATAGAAAAAATTAGCCGGGCATGGTGGC
>CAUYSK010089624.1:0-19394 GCA_963575035.1 Avahi laniger
GTAGTCCCAGCTACTCAGGAGGCTGAGGCAGGAGGATCGCTTGAGCCCAGGAGTTTGAGGTTGCTGTGAGCTAGGATGATGCCACGGCACTCTAGCCCAGGCAAGAGAGTGAGACTCTGTCTCAAAAAAAAAAAAAAAAAATGGATATATAGTGATGATAAAAAAATTACAAAAATCCAGATAGACGCTAGGCTGGAAACAGCAGGATGTGAAAAGAAGAGAGGAGGGGCGGGGTTCCCAGAGTAGAGGCACCACCGAAACACTTTGGCTAACATCTCGAGGCTTTAAAATACTAAAAAATGTCAAATGCCGGAATACAGAAATTGTGGAAATCAAGTGGTGTTTAGATATGTTGATGGCTCAGGCAAAAAAGTTTATTTTGTTTTTATTTGAAAAGAATGAGACACCAGGCTGGGTGTGGCGGCTTCTGCCTGTGATCCCAGCTTTCAGGTAGGCTGAGGCAGGAAGACCACCAGGCCAGGAGTGAGAGGCTGTGGTGAGCTGCAAGTACAGCACCACAGCGCTGGCCCTCGTGCCCAGGTAACAAAGCAAGACCCTGTCTCCCAATAAAAAAAAAAGAAACATGACACTAAACTTGGGTGTTTGGCTGTTATTTGTATTGGGCACTAAACTGAACTCTATTAAACTGGGTGTGTACGGTGTTTTATTTACAGTAATAATGCAAGTTAAACATAAAATGTCAAGCCCTAAGTTTCACATGGGCCCAATTTCCATTAAAAAAAAGTAATCAGCATACAAGGCAAAGTTCTGAGAACATGATTATAGAAAGAAAAAACATCATAAAATACTAAAGAGAACTGCATGTCAACGAGAAAGCATACTAACACTTGGGATATAAACTAAGTCATGCTGAAGCCCTCAAAACTCAATAATTATAACAAAGTTAATATCGTTTAGTCCAATAATTATGCTGAAACAATAGTCTACTATCTAGAACAGCAGCTGAGAAACTCTTTCTATGAAATGCCAGATACTAAGTATCTTCACCTCTGTGGGCCACATGGTTTCTGTGTCATCTCAACTCTACTGCTGAAGTGCAAAAGCTGCAACAGACGACATGTAAAACCAAGCGCACGGCTGTGTTCCAATAAAGCTTTACTTACAGAAACCCATCCGTCAGGCCTGTGGTCATGGCTGGCTGATCCCTAACTTAGCATGTTAGGGAAATTAATAATGGATTTTTCTACAGATTTGTTGCTATGATCTTGAAAAAGACACGCAGACTTTACATATAGTCATCCTTCCATATCCTAAGGGGACTGGCTCCAGGACCCCTATAGATATCAAAATCCTGGGATGCTCAAGTCCTTTAACCTACACATATCTTCCTGTATATTTTAAATCATCTTTAGATTACTTGTCATACTTAATACAATGTACATGTGTGTAAATAATTATCTTGAATTTTTAAAAATTTGCAGTATCTTTTATTGTTGCATTATTTTCTTTTGAATATTTCAGATCTGTGGTTGAATCCACAGATGTGGAATCCATGGATACGAAGAGCTGACTGTATTTCAACTCTTCCTTTGTGCAATGGTGATAGTATGTATCCCTTACTTCTGATACGAAACACTACAAATTTAAAGCCGAAATGATGTATGAAGTTCAGAGATGAGAGAACAAAATCTGAACTAGCTGGAACTCCAAAAGGGTAACTTATTCTGGATAAATGAACGGGTGTTTACTACTTATGCCTGCACAAACAGTTCCATCTTAACGTGGAGTTCAAAAGTCACTGCAAACAATGTTAAATACTTTAACTCAACATAGTTAAAATTACACTTGAATGTCTCTTTAAAAGCTCATCAAATAGAGCTGTGTGACAGTAATTCTGTGCTCACAAAGAAATGAGCAAGACTAAAGGAAGGTCACAAAGGGAAGTCTGGCCAGGCATAGTGGCTCACGCTGGTAATCCTAGCACTTTGGGAGGCCAAGGTGGGAGGATCGCTTGAGCTCAGGAGTTTGAAGTTACAGTAAACTATGATTGGGTCACTGCAGTCTAGTCTGGGTGACAAAGCAAGATCTTGTCTCTTAAAAAAAAAAAAAAAAGGAAAGAAAGAAAAGGAAAAGCCATATGTATGTGTTTGTCCCTACATCCTATTGTTCACCCAGGATCACAGCCCTCAGTGAACAGGGATGGGGAGAACCCTAGTACAGTTCCAGAGTGGAAGGGCAGACACCATTTTGTTTTAATATTAAATTGATGTAATTACCTCATACTTGTTAAAAGATTTGTTACTTAAGAAATTAATTAAGTCCCAAATAACAGATTAAGTTAGCTCTAAAATTAAATTTCCACAGGACGTAATTTCACTTTATTGTTCTAAATATTTGAATAGGTTTCTAAAGTTAAAGTTCTCCTTCTTGGCCAGGTGCGGTGGCTCACGCCTGTAATCCCAGAAGTGGGAGGATCTGAGTTCAAGACCAGCCTGAGCAAGAGCAAGATCCCGTTTCTACTAAAAATAGAAAAAATGAGCCAGGTCCAGCTACTGGGGAGGCTGAGGCAGGAGGATCACTTGAGCCCAGGAGTTTGAGGTTACAGTGAGCTGCAATGACACCACTGCACTCTCGCCAGGGCAACAGAGTGAGACTCTGTCTCCAAAAAAAAAAAAAATCATCTCTCCTCTTTAAACAGACTATTCTAGTTTCACATTATCGTTACTGATAATTAATGACTGGCTGTAATTCAGTGTTGTGATGCTGGTACTCAGGGCTTACTGAAGTGACTAAGGACATTTTTTTCTGTACTACATTAGGCCACATTTTTAAGTAACACTATGTTTTATATTCAAAGGTTCCAGATTTAAGCCAGAAAAGCATACATTTAAAATCTTTAATTTAAAATATTATAAAAATATATACCCTGGGCCCTACTAAGCCTACCAGGAAGCCTCTGCTTAGCAGTAACTAACTCCGCGGATGTCCTCCCACTGGTGTGTGCCACCATTTCAGTCATGCAGGGGACACGCAGAAGCAGGTCAGTATGAGGTGAGGCAACATTAACTTATCCTAGTTAATGCCTATTCTTTCAATGCTCCAGGAATGAATCACTGAGGATATTAACATATGTGTTATTAATCTAGAAACAAAGAATTCAGAATGAGTAATTTTCTGTTAACTGAATCAAAGAGAAATAAATGAAAAGGAAATTTGATCTAATGTAGATAATGACAGTCTGAACTCACTTTCTACCTTCGTTAACAACTCATTTCCTAGTTTTTAGCTTTGTTTTGTTTTTTTTTTTTTATTTTTACCAAAAGAAGGAATATCACTAACGTTTTTGGTACGTGTCACAGTGGTGTCATAATTAGCGTCCATAAATATGTTCTGAGGACTTGACCGAGCTACCTGCAGTATGGGGCCCGGGAGCACCACCCCAGGCCGCTCTCCCGGCTCACCGCGCTGTTTGGAAGGCTCCTCCTCCTCCGTTGGCTCTGACGGGTCATAATAGTCACTACCGTAAGTGAACCCCACGGCATTGTAGCTCCCATCCTCTGCCAGGGCTTCACTCAACCGCTTGTATTCTTCCTCTTGAATAAAAATAAGAATTTTATTAACAAAAATGGAAATTTACCGAGAAATACTTTATATATTTCTAAAGTTGTAGCTATCAGTAAAGCATATAATGAATGTTTTACAACCTCCTTTTGAGGTGAAAATGTTTTCAAAAGTTCACACTTTATATCTATCAATATGTACTTTTGCCAGTACATGTTTACCCACAGACAGCTGAATACACATCTTTTGTGGAATATTTCTTCCTGCTGAGAAAATTTTGGGATTAAGAACTGTATTAAAGATTGTTATGGCAAAGACAAGAACATTAATTTTAATTTATACGATACTGTTAAAGAAGAACAGTTAAAGAGTTTGGTTTTTGTTTTTTTTTTTCAAATCCCAGTCTGCCCTCAAAAGCTGGGAAAATTCTTTGTGGCTCTATATATAAACTATCCTGAGGTCCTCTCAGAACGCAAAGACTCCTGTTTTTCCAATCCACTGGGTACTGTCAAGATAATATCAGAAAGAGTGAGTATAAAAAAATGAATGGGAGTAAATTTTTAATACTTAAAATTTTTTAAAAAGTTTGTTGCTTAAGTAAGTTTTTCTTGAGCAGTACCTTGCCTTGCCTCCTCCTCAAGCAAGTCCGTATGCAAGGCTAAATACCTCTCTTCATCACACAGGGCATCTACTCGTGCCTCCTCTTCAGACAGCTGGTAATCTCTGTTCCATGTGGAATACTCAGCATCGTACTCAGAAAGGTCATGCAGGTGACCACGTCCATCATATCTGTAATGTGAACAGGCTGGTCAATAAAAAGAAATTAATGTCCAGATTGGCGTGTGTGTGTCACATTTCATATATTTATACTTACCAATCAAAATAAAGAAACAAAAATATTAAAACAAACATAAAAACTCTTCTGAGATTTATATTTAATTTTGCTAGTCATATCTCACCTACTTTTAAACTCAAATTATCTTAACAAAGTCAAAATTTCTTTCTACGGTATGCTAAAACTTATAATTAAAGGCAAACAATCCTTTATTAGCATAAATGTTATCCATTTCACTGGCAGTTCTTACCATTATGGTTTGGTCAACCATTCAGTGCCACTTGCAAAAAAAAAAAATCTTTTTTCTGAGAAGTAAAATATTATAGCTTACATTCACACAAACCGAATACATAAATACCTATCCGTAAGAACCAAACGGTCGAAATTTCCTCGCTTCTTTCTGCTAGTCCCGAACTCTCAGGAGAGATCTTCACCAAAGAAACTTGCGTCGATGGGAGGTAAAATCTTGGCTAGGCTCGCCCCCTAGCCACTTGGCTGAGGAAATAAGTGCTGGGTTATGTGATAGAGAGACATACATACATAGGAACAGTGACATATACATGCAGTTTAAGGAGGTTCACTGGAAACAGAGCAAAACTATTAGAAGATGCAGGATCGGTATTTTCTTCTGAACTTTATACCTCCAGGAAATAACATACATGAAGACACATCCTTGTTTCTCTTGCATGGACCAATAGGTATTTTAGCCAAATTAAGAACGTGAGCACTTTCTGCTGTGCTTTTGACATAAAAGAATCAATGAAGATGCCGTGAATGTGTAACTGTCGGATAATAAGCGAGTCAGTGAATTTTACTTAAAACATTCAGATTTAGGGTTTCAAAAGCAAATGAAGAGAGACAAACAAAAGTCTGCCTAATTTTCTAATGCTGACTTTTGTAATGGGGACCAAAACTGTTACTGAAAAAAAAAAAGAAACAGGGAAAAGGCCAAAAATTCCAGGGTAGCCAAGTTATTGCATTTTATGGAATTTCAAAATTAATTTTACTTTGACGTAAACCTCCTTAACTTACAAATGTAGATTATTTTAAAATATTACACATGTACATGTGTAGCATTTGCTCCCCACCAGTTTTGGAAGATCTAACTCAAATCATGTACAGAATGATATGAAAAACTGCATAAAGAGCTCAGACTTCATTGCTTACCAAACTTTAATAATAAATATCACAAGTAACACTTTGGAAAACCAAGCCTGATAACTCGGGTGACATTCGATATAAACCATGGCTTAAAGGCACAGCACGTTTGAGCAAAGCACGGAGACATCAGATCCAGACCTGATCTGACCTGGCAACCCTCCCTGCACGACTCCTTGTTTTCTAGATTTAATTCCAAACAGAAACGTCAGGGATGGAGAAAGGCCTATTTGGTCGTTAATGTGTCCATTCTGGCCAGCTCAGAGGTCATCCCTACAGTCATGTTCCAGGGCTTTGCAGAATCCAGTTTTAATGGTCTCTCAATCGATGGGCTTCCTTCACTTGGAGAGACTATTCCACAGTTTAATGGCTGGTCACGGTTAGCTTTGCAGTCCGGGCCCCAGAAGTAGTGTTGCCAAACTGGCAAAAAACAAAACAAAAAACCCACTCCACCCCCAAAATGCGGGTAGGAGGGGAAGGAAAGGGAGAATGAAAAAATGGGAGGAGAGGGGGGAGCAAACAACCTACATCATGTAATGTCATCCTTTTCAAATCAAACACCTTTAGAAAGAATCCCTGATCCCAGGCCCCCTCTGCCACAGTCGCTAAACATCTTCCAGGGTGATCACCTAAAGCAGGTTTTATCTGAAAAGAAACAACACATCTGCGTCCCAGCTCCACCCTGCAGCTTTAAGAGACAGTGAAACCGGCCCTAGGAACACTACTTCTAAGAGCAGGGCCAGGGTCCGCACGAAGTCAACTGACCTCCAACTGACGGGCAACTTAACCCGCTACCTCGACCTGTCAAACTCGTCGAGTTATCACCGGGGAGGGGGCCGCTGGGGGGAGTCGAACGTCACCGGCCAAGCACAGGCGCTCCACCGAGCGCGCTGGGGCACGAAAGGTCCAGGCTAACTCACAGGGTCCAAAAGAGGCTTCTAACCACGGCCTGAGTGTGCGGCGTTTCAGAAGAATAAAAGCGCGCTTCCCGGGCTGCC
Source organism: Avahi laniger (assembly GCA_963575035.1). Classification (NCBI taxonomy): domain Eukaryota; kingdom Metazoa; phylum Chordata; class Mammalia; order Primates; family Indriidae; genus Avahi; species Avahi laniger. Next base: position 6,514 of record CAUYSK010089624.1, read on the forward strand.
CTCCCCGCGCACCGAGCGGCGGGAGCGCACGACCCCACGGCGGCGCCGGGCGGCAGGCCCCAGGCACCCGCAGCTTCCACCGCGCGGCATCGCCAACTGCAGCCCGGCGACAGGGGCGAGGGGTCGAGGGGGGCTGCGGGAGCAGAGACGATCCCTCCGGCGACAGACGCGGCACGCCATTCCAGCCAGTGCCTTAGGGCAGGTTTCACCGACCCCCAACCCCAAGAACACCGGGAGGAGGTGGGGACCGGGGAGGGGGTGTCCCCCAGATTCCCCGCTGGCTCCAGAACACCCCTTTTTAGTCCTGGCCATCAAGTCAACATCAGACGAAATCAAGCGGGTGAGGGAAGGGGAGGATCGACGGGTGGGGGGAGGAACCGACCTGTCGATGAGGATCTTGTGGTCCCCCATCCAGGGGATGAGGTGCTGTCCCTGTTCCTGGGCCAAGGCCCGCTCGTCGTCCCGGAACAGTTTGCAGGCATAGCCGAAAACCAACAGCTCCACTCGGCTCCCCCCACCGCCGGCGCCGCCGGGCCCGGCCTCCTCCTTCGCGCAGCTTTTCCTCTCGGGTTTGGCGCGGCCTCCGCCCGCGCCGTACATGACAGCGTCCCCGGCGTCCAGGCCGGTCCTCTTCTGCGCCGCGCGACGTCCCGGATGCCTCCGCCTGGCCTACCCCTTCAGTCAAAGGCGTCGCTTCCCGGGCCCAACCTCAACACCGCCGCCATAGCGGGCCACAAAATGGAGGAAGTGCAACTTCCGGCAGGAGGCCCCGCACTTCCGGCGATTGCTCCGGCAGATTCGCCACAGCTTGGAGCTGTTTGAGCCTCAGGAAAACATGCCGACTTCAGTTCTTGCATTCAGATGCGTCTCCACGATCGGAGCTGCTTCGTGAAGGGGAGAGCGCATTTTTAACTTTTATTTTCTGGGGCGGCCATCAAGAACGTGACGAAAGCGCGGCGTGGGATCGCGCGCCGGCTTCGCCGCGGCCGGTCGGGGAGGGGACGGCGGCGCGGGGGGGAGTCCGGGCTCGTCCCCGCGGGTGTGGACCGCCTCGGGCCCGCTGCGGGCGCCGTGTTCCAGTGGCCGGGCCGCGCTGGTCGTGCTCTGCTCGGGGCGGTGCAGTCCTTTCCTTACGCCGTTTCCTTCTCGGTCGCAACGGGACGTGACCCTGGGCCCGCCCACCTCGGAAGGTTTCCGAGGCAGCTGTCAGGCTTGTGAGCCCGGAAGCCCGCGCGGGTGCCGGGATTTTAGAGCCCGGGGACCCCGGTCGGGGGAAGTGGGCGGGGGTGCAGGCAGACCCCAGTCTCGGAGGCAGGTCGCCTGGGTGCGGCGTGATCGTGCCTAGTGTGCTTCCCCCGGCTGCGGTTTTCCCGCCTGCGGTTCCACTGGGCTCTTTCGGCTCCTTTCAGCTTAGCCTTTCAGGTGGGAGGGGCTGGAGTGCAAAAGTTCAGACTTGGGAACTGGATCCCCCAACGGGTGCCCGCGACTGGAAAACTCTAGGGCGGGCAGACGTTCTCCCTTCTGGGCTTCAGATCCCTTCTCTGTAAAATAACGATGTCTTTTTACCAGCAATGTTGAGATGAGATGAAGCTTATGAGTGTTAACCGGTTTTTGAAAATTAAGCAGCAGCGGTTCCCAAAAAATGGGCTTCATTCAGGTTTCCTCCAACCGGGTCGCACTCTGTCTTCACTGGGCAGCCTCCCCACCCGGGTTTAACTCGGTCATCCCTTTCTCAGTGCGACCTTGTCTGTCGCGTTGTGAGTTCCCCTCACTTGTCGGTCCTCCGGCCCTGCCGATTTGTCTTGTGGCGTTCACCACCACTTTGCTGATCCCTCAGGTGTTCAGTGTCCCGCTGGAATTAGCTGTAGGAGAACAGGGACTTTGTTCGGTTCCCCTTAGCATCCTCCGTGCCTGGAAGAACACCCGGCATACGGTGGGGCACCTGCTGATTAATACCCGCAGGGCGAGTGGGCCGGCACCTTCCTGTCTGCCTCCGCCTTACCTGCTGCTGCTGAGGAGGATGTGCTGTGTCATGGTTGCGCGATGGATCCCACGTTGGTTGCCCCCAGGCGTGTGCTGGTCTATTGGGGTGTTGGGCCCCTTCACGCTTTCCCTTGAGTTCAAGGAGTAGGGTGTTAAAACAAATAAGAAGGCCATTAGCCTCAGGTTGTCTCTGCAACTGCAGATCCCAGGCAAGCAAACCAACACTTAATTCAATTTAAAAAGTGACATGAAGCTTAGATTAATCAGAAACCACCAAATAACCTCTAACTGGGGCCTTTCCACTGGATCATACCCAAGTAAGGCAAACGCCTAGCTGCAGCTACTCAAGGGATTTCTTTGCTTTGCTTCCGTGTTCCGTATGAAAGCTCGCTGCTCATGTTGCAGAGTAGAGCTCTCTGAACCTCTTCCAGTTCTGAGTGCTGCTCGATTCATGAATTGCTTTTTGCTCAAATAAACTGTTGAATTTGTCTAAAGTTTTTCTTTTAGCAGTTCTGGTCTCAGGAATGGGATCTGAAGGAAACCTCCCCTGTCCCCCCAGTGATGACCCCTGGAGCAAGAAGCAAACAGGTATAGGTGCCCCTCTGTGCAGGACAGTTTTCTAGGTAGCCTTGGACTGATCCAATTCTCCCCACTTCTCACTTGTAGTTCTCAAGAATAGCTGTAGAATATCCAGTGTAACATTCTGAGGTAGGGAAGGACTGGCTGAAACAGCCCAGACTATGTTCCACCCTCCCCTAGAAACAGGATGTTCTTCAGCGCTTTAGCCTGGTGATCCATGTAACCCTGAAGTGTTTAACCTGGGTGGGCTGCCTTTTGGGGTCTCTCATCTGTGGTGTGAGTGGGGCACACACAGTCAAGACTCCATCTGCCCTGGGCAGCTTTCTGAGCCTCGGGGGATTGGCGTACAGTGAGCCCTGGGCTTCTGTTGCCCCTTGCCACCTGTCTGTAAGTAGCAGGTCCACGGATTAGAGTAAGTCGGTAACCAGCGCACAGTGAGTCTGCCTCACTCAGCCCGTTGTGCTCACTGCCCTTTGCTATGCATTTGGAGGTCACTGCTGGCAGGTCCTGCTTAGATACAAGCTCCACAACTTCTGTCGCGTTCTCCAAGTTTATTTGAACATTTTTGATCTGAACTGGGTCCAGAAGTCACAGTGGAAACTGGACTGGGTCCAGTACAAGGCCTCTGGGAACTGGACTGGGTCCAGTCGAGGCCTCTGGTAGGTGAGATGACAAGAAGACAGGGAATCGTGGGTTCTGCTGGATCCAAGGAGTCTGGTCCTCCATCTGGAACTCCAGCTGATTTCATGTGTAAGAACAAGGGACTCAGAATCTGTGCTTTTCTAGAGAAACGGGTAAACCTACCAAAGGGGAGGTACAATGGCCAAAGTGAGGAAATTTTAACCTAAATAAAATTACTTACTTGCAAGGCGCATTAGGAAAGAAAAGATCCCAAACACCTCGGAAGCAGTAGGGTAAAGTTTTGATTGGCATGCAGAGGCTTCTAAAAGGCTAAATGAACAAAAGATTGCCTCTCTAAAAGAGTCCTTACAAAAGGCAAATGAAAAACTTAAGCAGCTGATTAATGAGAAAAAATTGTAGGTTCACTGACTTAACTCTGCCCCCTTTCCTCTCTCTTTCTCTCCATCCTCCTCTGCCCACACTGGATCTACCGACCTTTATTTAGCCCAGTTCCCTTCTCCATAGACAAAGAGAAAGCTACACAAAGGCTTTATAAAGGTAGGCCCTCAGGGCAACCGGGTCTGCTTCCTTAACCACCTTTATGCCTCATTCAAAATCTTGAGTTCAGAGCAACAGTGAAAACTACCAGAAACTTGCAAAGACATAAAAAATTTTCACTGTGATCCAGGACTCTCGATCTTTACCAGTTTGTTCACATGATAACGGAGTGCTGGGAAACCTGTAATTGGACGGCTGGAGCCAAATGGGAGGTGCCTGAGAAAGATACCAAAGACCCAACCACCCAGTCTTTCAGGGGTGGACCAAGTTGGGAAAAGAACACAGGATGTCTTAGAGTCCATCCCCAAAATATTTCCTAAAGAAACTCCATAAAACCAAATGTTTACGCCCAAAGGCACAGAGTTTAGACATCATGTCTAAATGCTGTCATTTGCAAAGAAAGAAAGAAGGGTATAGTTACTGGCCTGGTTAAGACAAGCTGCTTCAGAGAAGCTGTCAGGGAAAAGAAGATCACAAAACCCTAACTGGCCTGTCATTCAATCTTGTAAACAGAGGAAAGACGAGCCAGTCTCTGACCATAAGGCAAGATTAGAAATACTATTGACACTTGTCAAACTTTCTGGTCTACCCATGCTGAGTCTGGACATAGAAAATGCTTCCCGCACTCAGTAACCTAGTTAAAAAATACAAGCTGGGTTGGGAAGCCACCTGGCTGGCTGAATTAGTCTCCAAAATGTGCCTTTCTAGCATAAGGACAATTTTCAGCCAGTTACTTTGAAACCCTTTTGTAAGAGAAATTTACATTTATAAAGAAAATGTGTATCTGTAAGGGTGACAACCTCTCTGCACCACAGAGGAAGGACAATCGTTAGAAACACTTACAAAGGAGACAATTTACATGACCTTTGTGTGAGGTCATTTCCTGGCATCTTGTTTCAACTGGGCCTTTATACACCTTCCTTTCTTTGCCAACATGGTATTTTAGGCCTGAGGTCTAAGCTCCCAGCCTTTGAGATGTAAATTTTCTACCTTGCCTTGCTGAACCACCAACCTTTTGGAAATGCAATTTAGGGGGCCTACTTTGAAAAAGGAAAAGGTACTATTTGTAAACTGGCAAATGAAGTCTTTGCTTTTTGAGTAAAAAGCATTAGCCATCTGGATATTCTGCATATTCTTTATAAACTGGTGAGGTTTGTGCTACTGTACCTGGCACTTGGCTGAAATGTTAGAATGAAATAAAGGTATCACACTACTGGACTTCAAAATATACTACAAAGCTATAGTGACAAAAACAGCAGGAGGCCAGGCACAGTGGCTTATGCCTGTAGTCTCAGCACTTTGAGAGGCTGAGGCAGGAGGATTGCTTGAGGCCAGGAGTTTAAGACCAGCCTGGGCAACGCAGTGAGACCCCATCTCTAAAAAAAAAAAAAAGTATATATATAAATTAGCCAGGCATGGCATGGTAGCATGTGCCTCTAGTCCCAGCTACTCAGGAGGACGAGGCAGGAGGATTGCTTGAGCTTAGGAAGTGGAGGCTGTAATGAGCTATGATTACACCACTGCACTCCAGCCTGGGTGACAGAGTGAGAGCCCAACTCTACAAAAAAATTTAAAAATTAGCCAGGTACAGTGGTGGACGCTTGTAGTCCCAGCTATTCAGGAGGTTGAGGTGCAAGGATTGCTTGAGCCCAGGAGTTGGAGGTTACAGTGAGCTGTGATCATGCCACTGCACTCCAGCCTGGGCAACAGAGTTAGACTCTGTCTCTAAAACACAAAACAAAACAAAATAAAACAACAAGAACAACAACAAAAATCAGCATGACACTGGCATAAAAACAGACACATAGACCAATGGAGCAAAATGGAAAACCTGGAAATAAATCCACATACTCACAGCCAACTTATTTTTGACAAAGGCACAAATAACAGTGGGGAAGGAACAGTCTCTTCAATAAATGGCGCTGGGAATATCTATATACACAAAAGTGAAACTAGAGCCCTAGACCTCTATTCTCTTCTGTAACAAGACACAATCGGAGACACTGGTTATATCACCAAGGTTTTGACCAGAATGACATAATTTCAGATATGTCTGTACTGCTTTGAGAACTTAGAATAGACTTTATAGAGTCAACCCTTGGGAAGACTGGACTGGTACTTGTCCCTTACAAGGTTCCTGACCTTATGGTAAGTAAAAAATGTCACTTTCCGACAGGCCCGGGAACCTGAAGATATTTTAAGACCTGGACAAGAGAGAAGTTCACTGGACTCGTACAGGTATTATGGACACGGTCTGGGGGTGAATCTTTGGCTTCTCTTCCCAGCCTCGAGGCTTTCAAAAGAATTTTAAAATTTCTTATAAGAAATTCCTACAAGGCCAACTTTAAAAAAGCCTACGTGGCCAATCACTTTTTTTTGCTGTACTTTATACAAATAATTGGGCCAAGTATAATAAGACTAAAACTTATTTTATAAGTAAATTAGCCCTACTATAATTTATTCTTAGCAAAAAAAGAAAAACTAGAGAAAAAATTATGTTTAAAAATAAACATATAGTACATCTGTTACTAGATTCTAGCCTTGTCCCGTTGTTTTTAAGTTTTTATTATTTGCCTACAGTTTAGGCGAAATCCTAAATTCTTTCCTGGCTACAAGTCTCCAAACTAACATTTTCAAATTTTCCTCACTTGAAATCACTAGAAATTGAAGCTGTGCTTCTCTTAGAGCCCTATGAACTGAAGCTAGACAGCTCGATACAAACCTCAAGAAAAATCACCACAGTTACTCACATACAAACAGCTTTCGTGCCTGGCGAGATGGACAGCTCGGAAAGTTCACTGTAACACCCGGCTCAAACCTCAAGCCTGGCTGCGACCATCCCCATCTTGCGCATGACGCGGCGGGAGCACAGGACGCCAAGCAACCACCCAGCTTCCCTCGGACCAGAGCGGGGGCCCTGGGCGTGCGCTGCCATCCATCCGTGCCCGCTGGGCTGTGCGGGCTGTGATCTGTGACCTGTCAGTTCTCAACACCGTCCATCGCAAATGCAAATGCATCGAAATGCACAGAAACGATGGCAGATGCCACACGCGCGGCAGCTGAGAGCAGTTCACCTCTAGGGATCACCAGAGAAGGGGAGGTGGGTGATCGAAAGGGGCTTTGGATGTCTCAAATGTTTAGTTTTAACATGAGCAAAGTGTATGCAAGTGTCGCTTGTGTAACGGAAAGTCAGTTTGCAGAAATCCTGCTTTGGTGGCAGTGGCACACCAGCTTGCAGAACACGGAACTTCCCTGATAACCTCCAGGTTACCTTGGACAGTTTACTTTGAAACTAAATGGGCTTCCAAATTAACCCCTGGGGAAGATCTTGTGACTCGTGATTCGTGGTGACACGCTGTCCCTGAGGAAAGAGTCTTACGGCGAATTCCTCTAGCTGTTGACTTGCTCATCAACACATAACTTACAGGCAGCGAGAGGACCCTGCTTTGTTTCTGAGGGATGAAGGTCGACTGCCTGCCTTGCAGGTAGGACATCTCAGCCTGGACGCTGCAAGCCGTATGCAATGGTTGCAGCCTCCGTGTCCTCCGGTGACAAAGCACGGCTCTGTGTGGGAGCCGCCCTCCTGAACTCACCTGTGAGAGCTGCTCCTGGAACGCTCCCAGCTCCGTGCTGTTTCCCAGCACATTTGGCTTTAAACAAAGCCTTTATCAAATTATTTCTATCTAACAGCTTTAATTTCAGCTGACACATCCAAAAAGCAATCAGAAAAGCTACTTAAACTACAAACAGACAAACAACAGGAAAACTGCCGCCGGCGTTGCCCAGGCGGCGAAGCCTTGAGGAGCCGAGAGCCGCTAGGAGGAAACTTTCCTTAGTGAGCTTGGGAAAAGCAGAACTTGCTAAAACTGACACATGAAGAAATGAGAGACATGAACATCATTATATCTGCAGAAGAAATAGTTGCTATAATTAGAAATCTTACCTGTCAGGTAGACGGTCAGGGACCTCAATCTCCTAGGGACAAAAGCCGGCACCCTGCCTCGGTGCTGCCTAGCGGCTGCCACACCTGGGGAAGGAGGAAGCCCCCTGCCGACCTGCACAAGAACGCAGGGAATCCCCAGCCCCAGGGCCAGACGGCCCAGGGCGGGGTCTGGAAAACGACCTGGAGTAACCTGAGGCTAATGATGACCCTGCCATGTCATTAACTGTCCGTGAAAGTGGTTCCATGGTGACGTCTGAACCAGGAGGAGGGCCCAACCCAGACAGTATAAAACAGGACCCCAGACCTAACCAGGGACTCTTGCTCCGACAGGGGCCTGGTCGCCATCTGTGGCGAGTGCATCTTGCCCTTGCTCCCTACGCCTGTCCTGCTCTTCCTCGATGAGCCTCGTTCCGAGCGCGCTATCCGCGTGTCTGCTCCTTCTGCGGCCAGGGCCACGCGGAGACCTGAGGACAGACCGCCAGCCCCACATTACCCCCAGAACTCAGCTGTTCCAAATGGCTTCACAGGTGAATGCCTCTAAATTTAAAGAAAACGTAACAGCACGCTCACACAGACTCTTCTAGACTATTATGAGGCCACGTAACCTTGATACTGAGCCTTGACACGGGCATCGTGAGAAAGGAAAACGGCCCACGAAGCAGATGCAAAATCACAAAGCAAGATTTTCATAAACGGAGTCTAGTGGTGTGTGACCAAGGCAGGGTTGCCCCAGAATGCAAGGTCACATTAACATGAGAAAACCAAACAATGTATGCGCCACTTTAAGGGAATAAATATAAATTCTGTGATCATCTCAATAGATGCAGAAAAAGTATCTGATAAAAGTCAACACATTTATAATGAATACTCTTTGCAACTTAGGGACAGAAGTAGCTTCCTTTATTTACTGTGTAGGAAAGGCATCTTTAAACAAAGCGAGTCGGTGAACACTGTTGCTAACTGTGAAGTCTTGGCGGCTCTGCCTGGCCCAGGGAAGGGACGCGAGGCAGCCCTGCCGTCTGTTCAAACTGTGCCTTCTAGCGGGGCTGAGCTACTTCCATTCAGCAAAGGGGGAAGACAGAACGGCAGTAGGACTGAAAAGGAAGAAATAAAGCCAGCTTTATTTCCAGATGAACATCCTTAGTCACGGAAGTTAAGGAGGTAACACGGCAGAGTCACTGGGTATGACGTCAGTGGACAAGCGTAGCTGGAAAATACCAAGTACCTAAGAATTAACCTAAAAAAGACGTGAAAGGCCTCTACACACCGGCACCCACGCACTTCAGAACATCTCTGAGAGAAAGCGCCAGACCTGAATAGATACTCTGCAAAAGTGGATGTTCGGATGTTCCAGAAAACTATAAAAAGAGGCTCAATTTCTAGTGGACAGGGAAATACACAGCACAACTGCAGTCAGTGCCACGACACGCCCGCCCAGTGGCTAGTGGGGTGACGGCGCCCAGCGCGGAGGCTCCCGGGGAGGCGGCAGGCGCAGAGCTCACATGTGCCGCCCGGGGAGCAGCCGCCCGCACGCTTGTCAAGCCGGCCGTGCCTACCATGGCGAGCGAGTGCACGTGTGCTCGGGCAGCCCCGCTCCATGCACACACCCGACAGGTGTGTTCACGTGCTCCTGAAAGGCACGGGCGAGAATGCTCACAGCAGCGCTATCCCGAGCGCCCCAGCTGGAAACGGGTGTCTGTCGACGCAGGATGGGCAAGTACTCGATGTGGATACGTACACGCACGCAGTGGTGCTACGCAGCAGCGAGATCGCTCAACTCCAACGGCAGATGGCCGTCTCGCAAACGTGTTGCTGCGGGAAGGAAGGCAGATGCGCAGGGCAAGCAGAGCACGTTTCAGCCGTGGTCGGACGACATGCTCCCCTTGCATGGGCACCAGGGCTTCTGGGGACCGGATCACGCCCTGACTCACAGACAGGGTGCTGCTTACGGTGCTGTGCTCGCTTTGGCGAATTCCATCACGCTGCCCACGGCTGACTTGTGTTCTTTCCTGCGTTTCTGTGACTACAATTAAGAGGGGTTTTATTTATTTCTTTAAAACTGTAAACCGAAGAATGGAAGAGCACAACACATTCCAAACCCAACCCTCAGACACCTTCCCCTGCAGCGGGGGGTGAAGTCCCAGCAGGAGAGCTCCATGCAGCCTCCGTGGGCAGCCTCTCTGGTACAGCCTCCGTGTGCAGTCTCCATGTGCAGTCTCCGTGTGCAGTCTGTATGTGCAGCTGACTTCAAACTGCACCCTGATGTCACGGAGCGTGGGACTGGGCAGTGTCGCTGTGCGAGACCATCGTGGGCCACCGTGCAGTCCTGCAGCCACACGGACTCTACAGGAGGGAGCGCGGGTACCTGCGGCATCCGTACAATAACTGGGAAGTGACTTGTAACTATTACCCTTGCTTTAATACAATTTACTCGATTGTAAGGTTATATAATGTAATTTTAATAGCGGCGGCGTTTAACGACTGACTCCGGAATTTCCTGAAAATCTAACAGGTGGCTCCGTGAGCCTGCACAAGCTGACTCCTGCTCATCCCTACTGAGGCCCCTTGGGCAATGGGCATCCCTTCTCTGTCCTGTACAGGCAGATGACATCAGGGATCGGGTGGCCTCCTTGTCCCCTTCCCAGCTCCCTGCACCTCACCCAGGCTGGAGCTCCGCTGTAGCACCAGGAAGTGCAGAGGCGCAGGGAGCTGAGGGTCCGAGTGTGCGGTTGGGCAGAGGGGCGCAGAGATTGCATCCATGGGTCCCACCATGAAGGCAATGCTGTGTCCTACACACCTGAGGTCGAGGCTGCGATGCCTGGACAGAGCCCCGTGCGAGCTAGAAAAAGCACTGCCAGGCTGACATCCGGTACCTGTGAGTGAACCATGACCCCTCCTCGACCCTCTCCTGCCCCCTTCCAGGCACCCTGAGCAGTGTGCAACCTGCACTCCCGTACAGGGCAGCCCAGACTCAGCCCTTGGGAAATGGGCTCGAAGTACCTTTAAAAGGTTCCCCTCCCCCTCCCCGGCACTTCCCTTCTAGTCACTCATCCTAGGAAAGCAATCAGAGGTTGCGAAGATTTATATCACAACAGCATAGTTTACAGTGGCGGAAAACACTGGAGACAATCTAGATGTTTAAAGCGGGGCATGCATTACATGAATTATTGTCCGTCACTCCCACCGCAGACCGAGCCAGCATTAAAAACGATGCCGTAATGTGCACAAGGACGTCTGAACAGAGATGTTCATTACGGCGCTGTCTGTAACGAAAGCCTGAGATAAATGCCCGCTGATGGGGAACCACTTAAATAAACGACGGGACATCTGTACAGCGGCACGCTCTGCGGCCGCTGAAAATGACGAGGCAGCCATGAAGGTGCCACCTTGGAGGAAATGTGTGATATGAAAAATGCATACAAGTATGCTGCCATGTTTGTATGCGTGTATATGGGTGTATGTGCTTGCATGCATGTATGTTTGCATGTATATTTTCAAGCATGTATGTTTGCACGCGTGAGAGTATTTGTGTGTATGCATGTTTGCATGTGTTCGCATATGTATGTGTCTATATGCTTGTATGCATGTGTGTATTTGTGTGTGCACGCATGTTTGTGCGTTTATGTATGTGTATGTTTTCACATGTGTTATGTGCTTGCTTGCATGTATACGTATGTATGTTTTCACTTGTGTATGTACTTGTTCATGTACAGATTATCTCTGGAAAGACTTAAAAACAGCCGTGGCTGCATTTAGAGAGGCTGAGGGAGATTTCATGGTCAAAGTAACATGGAAGAAACCTTTTCCTCCCCATGGGATCCAATTTTACACTCTGCACTTTCAAACCGTGGATTTGTCTTATTTGGGGGCATAACAGCAAACCAGGAGAAAGGTCCGAGGGCGGCACACGCAGGCAGGAAGGCGCCCAGCCCTGCCGGCCCGGGCGCTGCCGCTCCAACACCCAGCCTCAGCACGCAGCATGCAGCATGCTCTGTGTTTTTAAAGAAACTCTTCGTGGTTTGGAATAGTTTTAGGTTCACCAAGAAGTCGTGAAGATTGTTTGAGCTCTCACACACCCAACGCCCGGGTCCAGTTTCTCTGTCATCAGCGTCACCTGTTATGTGGCACCTTTGTCCCAGTTCACGAGCCCTTGCTGGCCCATTGTATCAACCAGACGCCGCGCGTTACCCGCACTCACTAGTTTCCCCGATGTCCTTCTTCTGTCCTGGGATCCTGGCCAGGAACCCATGTGACGTTCAGTTGTCTCCCTGGACTCCTCCAGGCCGAGGCAGTTCCTCACGCTGTCCTGGTTCTGATGACCTGGACAGCGGCGCAGAGAGCTGGGCAGGTGTTTTCCACGAGGCCCCGCGCTGGGGTTTACCGGTGTCGGCTGCGCTTCACCGAGGTGGGTCCCCGGCACCGCGTCACACCCAGGGTGCGTGCGACCCACACGACCTGAGTCCTTGCTCGCACGGACGGGGCGTCCCAGGCCGCGTGTCCACCCGTTTCAGCTCTATTTGGAGAAAGACTTAACACGCTCTGACACGCACGGGCTTTCTTTTCAACTCTTCCAAGACTTTGGCATTGATTTTTCTCATCTACAGGTCGGAGGACCGGGTTCCAGAGTGGAGACGCGGGAGTCGAGGGGGTGCCAGCTGACCCATCAGGGCGGGAGAGCAGCCCTGGGGGCCCAAGGAGGGGGCGGAGGTCGTGGGGACACAGAGCCGCCCCACAGGGCTCCAACCTGCTCACGCCCAGCGAACCCTCCGCCACGGTCCCGCCTCGCTCCGGCCGGGTGGATTCTGCCAGGAGGGAGAAAGCACAGCCCGAGACGGCACTTCCGAGTTGTTGGCTCACGTAACAAAGAAATCTAGCTACTTTAGCTGGTTTCAGGTGTGGCTACGTTATGGTCTCTGAAGACATCACCAGGAAGTTTCTCTCTCTCAGGTGCTTAGCTCTGCCCTCCTCGGTGCTGGCTTCAATCTCAGGCCCCACCGGTGTCCCCGGGCAGCTCCGGGGTACCCTCACCAATGCTGCAGCACCTCCCACCTCATACTCTCAGGAAAGAGCTCACGCCTTCCCCAACAGCTGCTGCAATGGTCCTGATATTGATCTGATCGGCCCAGCTGAGGTCACGTGCCCACACGCCAAATGATGCTGTGACTCGGATGTTGCGTGTCCATTACGTGGACTCTGG
>CAUYSK010089629.1:0-35324 GCA_963575035.1 Avahi laniger
TGTAATCCTAGCACTCTGGGAGGCCGAGGCGGGCAGATTGTTTGAGCTCAGGAGTTCGAGACCAGCCTGAGCAAGAGTGAGACTCCGTCTCTACCAAAAATAGAAAGAAATTAATCGGACAGCTATAAATATATAGAAAAAATTAGCTGGGCATGGTGGCACATGCTTGTAGTCCCAGCTACCTGGGAGGCTGAGGCAGGAGGATCGCTTGAGCCCAGGAGTTTGAGGTTGCTGTGAGCTAGGCTGACGTCACGGCACTCACTCTAGCCAGGGCAACAGAGTGAGACTCTGGCCTAAAAAAAAAAAAAAAAAAAGAGAGATGGAATCAGCCTCACCTGAGAAGCGTCTCTCCTCCCTGACCTAAGAGCAGAGACATAGAATATGACTGAGCAAGTACAAAAGGCTGACCCCAGTACCTTGCCCTCTGTGCACTCTGTCGTGCAATTTGTGTCCAGAATTTTTGTGGAATCATTCAGAAGCTAGTCTTCACCTGAGACAATGTTATTGCTTACAATTTTCTCCCGATCTATCTACTTCCCTTATATCTTTCTCCTGTAAGCCTATCCTCCATAAATTACTTGATCATGAACAACCATCTTAGCCTCTGTCCCAGGGAAGCAGGCTGAAGACATCCTGTTCTAAGAAGCAAGCATGGGGAGAAAAGATGGTCCAAGATGAGACTGGGAAGATACGCTGATGTCAGATTATTCAGAAATGCAATAATCCTTTCAAATTTCATTTTGTGGGTAATCGGAAATAATCAAAGGACTTTGGATGGGGCAGGGAGGAAGAGGCAGAGTGCATTTTATTAACACACACACACACACACACACACACACACACACACACACATTGCTTCTTCCTTTTAGTAGAGAATTGAGGTGAGTTTGATGAGTAAGTGGAGTCTAAAAAAAAAAATATGGTAAAAGGACCAGAAGACAAATACAGGTCTGAGAGTCTGAGGCTCCATTTTTGATTGATTGTTGCTTGTGTTTGGGCTTCATCTTACCATGTCTACGAAAGGGACATAGTGAAATCATAACTGCTCTAGTTTTGTAATAGCACTGACACCAAGTCTTTTCCTGCAAGATGTCGGGAAACACTTTGGGATGAGACAGAGTGATTTCAAAACAAAAAAGCATTGCTTCCACTAACATTAAACATGACTAAGTCTTGCCATTTTTTTTCCCTTTTCCATTCCAAGAGCCAAACCTATGTCAAACCATCTTTGTGAAGCCCATCTTAAGCCTGTGCAGCAAATTGAATTACTCCTCCTACATGCTTCTACGGTTTTGTTGATTCATCCATTCACATGTACGTTCATTAGTCAAATATTTGTTGAACATCTATAATATACCAAGCACCTATTATAAGTGCTGAGATACTGAGATACATTACTGAAAACAACAACAAAATTCTTGCCCTTATAAAGCTTATAGTCTAGTATACATTCTTCTATTAGAGAATTGTTTTTACTTAATTCAGTAATCATGTGTATTTGTTGTAAAGTAAAGTGTTTATTTATCTCTTCCATAGTAAGCTGTACGTTCAGTAAAAGTAAAGGCTGTTGAGATCACTTCTGTGCAATAATCAGAGAAATATAGATGTACCATGGATATATGTTAATGATGGTTCATGTTAACCATCAAAAGTTAATAATATGTTATAATTTGGTTTGTTTGCAATTATAACTTAGCTTCTCTCTCTTTTCTCAAAATGATTTATTTTTTATTTTTTTAAGTTTATAATTATTGTAGATATACAATAGTTGTATACATTTATGGGGTATATGTGATATTTTAATATTAAATACAAACAATGTGCAATGATCAAATCAGGATAATTGGAGTATCCATCATCTCAAGCATTTATTATTTCTTTGTGTTAGGAACATTCCAATTCCACTCTTTTAGTTATTTTTAAATATATAATAAACTATTGTAGCTATAGTGGCCGTATTGCGCTACTGAACACTAGAGCTTATTTCTTATACCTAACTATTTGGTGTTTCTGCAGGAGGATGACACTGGAGGTGTCTATTCAGCCATGTTGCTCCGCCTCCTCTTACAGAATGATTTAGTCTTATAGAACTTTTTGTACAACAAACTTCTTATAAGCAATAAACCATCGGGAACAAATACAGACACAGAAAGGGACAGATTTTCTAGAGCAGATTTATGATGTATTAAATATTAAAGGGATAATCTCTATTGCTTTGTAGTTTAAGCAGCAATAAATGGGTGTTAGGATTGATTAAATGCTTGCACTTTACTTCAATGTTTAATTTGTCTTAAACTGTTTATGGAAAGAAGAGAGAAAAGAAATAGAAATGCCTCGATCGAGGAGAATTTTTTCTTCCATTAGATGCCCTTGGAGGTGACATATTTGTACCTGCAAATATTTTGAATTAGGTGAGTTTGATTAGCAAGTAAACAATCAGATAGTACACTGCAGTCATAGAGCACATGATTCGGAATTATATTGTCCAGTTTTAATTTTGGTCTGATCATCTTAAATTCTGATTTTCTGTCTCATCATCTGTATAATTATTGTAAAAATCAAGAAACATATATATACACACATTTAACTAATAAATGAGTCAAGCACACTTCTGACCATAGAATCTGACAAACAGTAAAACATCAATGCATGTGAGTGCATATAATTACTATTAAAGATGGAATTAATTGAATAATTATTATGTGTCAAGATAGCCCTTAGACCTTTTCTAGATTAACACATCATATCTTCCAAAATTTTGTGCAGACACTCCCTCTAGTCCCCCATTTATATATGAGGCCTAGAGAAATAAGTAGCTAGCCCACAGTTTGTGTGTTGTGGAATGAGCTAGAGCCCAATTTGTTTTCAAAGTCCATGCACATAACTATTATGAAGAACTGTACCAGAATAATTATTAGATGAACGCAAGCCTGAGTGAGTGAATGCAATAATGAATGCATGATGGATCGATTCACAAGACAGCAGATATTTGGAGCTTTTCTTGCTGACACGAAGGAGAAATCTCTTAAATGAACTCTAACTTCACTTCATTTTTTGTCTGTAGACTCATTCCCCTCTCTTCTCTCCTCGAAAGCCTTTAAATTGCACTATCGAGGTAGTGCCTTTAATAATAAAATCTTCTCTTGGCCAAAGTGTGTAATAAAAGGAACATTTTAATACATGATAATACCTATTTGAAACTTTAAAAAAATGTTGCTACCTTTAAACTGGTAATTTCATTAGTAGAAAAATTCTAGAGGTTATATTAAGAAATACAGGTAAATAGATTCAGAATGACTAGTAATTTCCCCCCAAAAGAGGTGCAATTAAATATACCTTTTTCTATTTTATATTATTATTAAATTTAACTATTAAATTTCTCAAATATGTATTTAGTACACTATTGTAAAATAAACATACATCTAATTATTTTAATAAATAACTAATCAATTATCCTGTAATGATATAAAGAATATTTTTCCTGTCCTTTTTCCATTTTGTTTTATTTTCTTTATCATGTTCAATCTTGACTATCAATTTATTTAAAAATCAATTGTCAGGGCTTCCATAATGATCCATGCTTTTGTGTATCCTTGTATCAATACCAATTTAGATACCGTTCTTTTATAAACTATTTTAGTGTATGAGAGGAATAAAATGAAAACATAATCATTCAGTAACTAAACTTGTAGTAGTATAAGGTGATTAGTAGAGTTTAATAACAAATAGTATGATGAACAATTTCCATAAATAAGATTTTCAAATCATTATTTTGAGGGTCTCTTTTATTATTTTTATTTTTAAAAAATCTGGACTAATGTGTTAGGCAAAATCTGGGCTAAAAAAATTGTAGAGGATTTTTATTTTAGGAATTCTCAGAACATGTATGATGCTATCATATCTTCTCATTCTCAGTCAGGTAACAGATTAAGTTATATTCAATGATAAAATTATTGATATTTTCCCCTATTGCATCTCTGAGAATTAGGTTTCTGTAGAAAAACACTGAAAATAGTATCTATTGCATCGAATAACCATGCATGTTCTCATGAGCAGAGCAACAACTAATGACCATTATTATCCATTCTTCAAATATGAGGATTATGCAAATAGTAGCCAGGTTTTTATTCTAAAATAACTCCCAAATGCTTCTAAACTGTAGCTGATTTTCCTTTGAAACACACAAAAATATATTTAAAGAAATCATCTGTTTTGTTTGCCCTTTCTGAATACCAGCTGTCTTGGTCTGTTTGTGCTGCTAAAACAAAATACCACAGACTGGATAATTTATAAAGAATAGAAATTTATTTTCTCACAGTTCTAGGGTCTTGGAATTCCAAGATTCAGGTACCAGCAAGTTTGGTTGTGTGGTGAGGGCTACTCTCTGCTTCCAAGATGGCTCCTGCTGCTGCAGCCTCCAGAGGAGAAACGCTGTATCCTCACATGGCAGAAGACAAAATGGCAGACAAGCTGAACTTGGCATGAGGCCCATTTTATAAGGGCCTTTATCCCATTGGTGAGGGAGGAGCCCTCATGGCCTAATTATCTCTTAAATGTCCCATCTTTTAATACTATCATATGGGCAATATCTTCATTTTAGAGGGAACACATTCAAACCACAGCACTAGCCGTGCTTAGCAATGACACACCCAATTAGCATAATTTTGTCCTCTATGATTGTACATGGGGAAGGGGAATCCCTTTCTTCCACAAAGCACACATGTACTCAGAGAATTACTTTGTACTGATCATGTCATATGGCTTAATATTAAAATTATTAATGTAATATGGGCCATTATTTTATCGATCATATTGCTTCTTACACAGCTATAGTGTTGCATTTTATTCTAAAATAAGTAGCAGAGGAATGATTATTCCTTCTATGCATGAAGAAAACAGAAATAATATGAAACTGGGATTTGTCATTTTACTTTTTTTAAAAAAGCATCACAAACTATCGTGATTTCCACTGTGCCCAGGCTCCGGAAGCATCGGCTCCTTCTGGAGTACCTGTGAAAGCTAAGCCATGGGAGGGAGCATGCGGCTGTGATGACGGGAAGACAGTACTTGAGGATGTTTTTCTCAGCTTACTGTCAAATTACTTTCTAATAAACCCGGCGAGAAGGGCACGAGGGGTCAAAGGGTATTGGATCTTCTGCTGTTGCACAATTGCTCTGGCTAGGAGACAGAACATAGGCTAGCTCTTAATGGCTAGAAGCTAAACCTGAAGGCCTTCATTTCTCTATGGGTATGGAAAGACCCTGCCTCTTATTCTTACCTGTTGGCAAGTCAACACAGTGCTGTACACAAACTGGAATTTGAGTGAGCTTCTTAGTCAACTGTACTTATCTGGAGAAGAAACAAACGTTTCATATATTTGGGACAGAAATTAGTTTTACAAATTGGGATATGGTACATGCAAAAGTTAGGCTTTTACCCTTCCACAGGAATTGGGAGACAGGAAAGTCATCTCCCTAGATGCTTGCATTTGGAAGAGAGGACTCCCAGATCCTTGAGAAGATGAGACATTTCTGGGTAGCAAAAGATTTACATCTCAAAGGGGCAGAGAAAAGATTTATAATTGCAGGCTTTATAAGCAAATGTTCTAAGGAAAGATAGGTCAGGGGCCTTTAGTAGTATTTTGGCTGGAAAAAATTAGTAAATTCTTTTGGTAGCAGTGAGCTTTCTCAGGTAAGCATTTTTTAAGGGGTCTGACATCATCATAGGAATATCGTGTTGGGCAGATAAAAGGTTCACTGGAGTTTGATTAAGTTCTTAGTTCCAGGGGTTAGGTTGACTTGTTCTTGTCAGGGAAGTTTTGTAGTTCTCAGAAGCCAACCTCATTCTAACTCCATTGTTCAATTGTAGGCTGCCATGCATGGAAGCTATTTAAATTGATGGCATTGCATTTAAATAAAAGGTTTTCATCTCTTAGTAGCAGTCTTTCCTGAATCCTATGCTACGATTTGCTGAGACAAGGAACAAACTATAGAAGAAGACTTTTAGCTTAAGAAGATGCTGTAATGGTTGTTAAAGATGCTATTGGATATAGGGAAAAATGGTCAGAACTTCGAATACACTGTACCTTTCAAGTGACAAATCACAGGTGTTTAGAACAGGCTTTCAATCTACGAAGCCCAAAAATTATAACATTTTGGCACTGAGCACATATTGTGTATAATATATTGACTGCAATGACCATCTGCTTGCCATCACTGAGTAATTGTTCCCTAATAAATCACAGTTGAAGAAGGGAGAATGTACACCCAATACCTCTCTGTCTTCTGTGGTTTTCTTCCTTGTCTATATTTCCAAGTAATTTTTAACTATAATGTCCAAACTAAACATATATTTGTGACCCATATACTTGGATAATTGTTACTTCTTACAGACCCATTAAGAATTTGGTTCCTAACTCTTCAAATTCATATGAACTATCTGTGACTCTTTAAATATGCCACAGTCCTTGATGTCTTCTCTTTCGTAGGGCTATTCCTCTGCAAGAAATACTCTTCCTCTTTTTGTCCACCTGCAGATTTTCTACTATGGCTTCTATGCATATCTCAAAGATCATGTCTTCTGAAGTTTCTCAAACTCACAATCTTTGTGCCACTTTTTAGACCAAAAGCTTATTAGCATCATTATTCTTACCATGTTCTATTTTATTTTCTTATCCGGTCTCTTATAAATATGATTGTGAGCTTTATGAAGTTAGGCACCAATGAATATAATATCATTGTACACAATGGAAGTTGTGACTGCCCTAGAATTAATTAAGAAATTCAAATGTTTGAAAAGAAAGAGACATAATCCCACCTTCTTAACATTATTAGATTTGGATTTCACCTGCACTAAATGTTCCCAGAATGCTAAAGAATTGGCATATTTTCTCAGAATGAACTGTGGATGATGAGAAGGCACTAAGACATAAGTTAAATTTCTTTTTTCCCCACTTTCTTTTTTGGGAGGGGAGAGTGGGGGTGATAATTCTGAAGACCTACTCTGTTAGTAGAGGCGATTCTTAAGTAGGGGTGATTCTTAAGATTATATATCTTTTTTCAATTCTGCAAAGCCAGGCTGGTTTTGGGAGGGCTTGCATGTGCCAATGTTTTCTTTTGGACAGTGGCCTGAAATGTTCAAGTTTGTGTGCCTTCTACCAGTCCATAAAGTCAAGCGCTGACTGCAGGTGCTTGTGATCCATCTTCTGGGACTCACATTTGTCGTTTGGGGGCTACCTGTAGGGACCTGGCCATGGAAGGGGGGAGTGGTACAGAGCTTCGAGGGCTTCCTTTGGCTATTTGAGGTTTTCAGCAAGTGAGGTGTCCCACGTGGTTTACACACAGCCTCCCGATGAAGTACATGTAGTGGTTAGTAGGATATGCAGCCCTTTGTTGAGTTCTCAACCCTGCGAGTCTCTACATCTTTCTTGTTCCCAGCCTCTCCAGGTCACTTAGCCATGTCAATGCCCTCAATAGTCTGTGTGTTGTCAGAAGGAAGTGGGCCTCCTGTGCAGCATCCTGCACATCTGGGGAGGTCAGGCACTCACTCACTGCATTCTCACTTTCCCCGTGAGAGGAATCATGGGCTGAAAGTCCCTCTCTTGGCTCTGAGCTGTACTGCCTTGGAAAGAGGTGGTATGAGTAAAACAAAACTAATCTTCTTACCCTCTTCAATAAGTCTATTCTCAGATTTTTTAGTTTAATAATATGTTGGAACTTCTTTACTGGATCCCTGGACTCTAAAAACCTACTCTTATCCGTGGGGTTGTTAAAACTGGTGCACTGTGGGAAGATGATTAAAGAAAACTTCTATGCTGCCATTTTTATGTCACTTCTCATAAGTTAGATTTCTTAAACTTGGAAACCACAATTCAGGCTACTGTACCTATTAACCATCTTTCAGGAATCATAGAAGTAGTTGTCAAGTCCTTTTGGACTGGAAAGAAGATAAATTTTGAGAACTGTGTATCATTCAAGAAAGATTTGAGCAGTGGTTATTTATAGGATAATATATAGTTACTTAGAAAAGAAATAAGTTGTCCCTAAGAAACAATATTAGTTCAACCAAGAACAGATTGTCATAGACTAGCTTCATTTCTTTTTATAACTGGTGAGGCTATATTTTGTAATAGAGAGAGAGAGATGGGGAATAAGAAATGGGACCTTTGATGTTATTTATACATAAGACAAAGCACTATGCTTATATTGTATTGTTTCATTCAGTTCTTGTAATAAATAAACCACTGCATAAACTATTACTACAAAATCAAATATGAGGAAGCTTAGTGTGATTTTTTTCTGATGTAATTCAGCCCATGAAGTAACACAGTAGGAATTCAAACACAGATTTCAAATGGATATTAATGTCTTCTTTATAAAAGCCAGTCATTTTTCCATATCTATTCCTCATAAGATATACTGCAGAACTCTCTATTATTCTTGCTCTCTCTAAAAGATCAATACAACTCAGCTTTTGTGATAGAGAGAAAAACAATATCATGACAACATCAGTTTCATGATTTTGAGAGGTCTGCAACTTCATGGTTGACTCATAGTTGGCTAGATATTCATCTACACAAACACACACAAATTTTTAAAAGTTATTTAGGTTAGACAATAGGTTGTTTCAGAAAATAAGACTAATTGAATGTCCCTTTAAAATGAATTGAATCAAAACATCTTGAAGAGTCTATGAACTCAGTTCACACTTCAAACGATATCTATCATAAGAATAATGATAGCTGTTTTTATTAAAAGTATTAAAGACCTAATATGTATTACTTCATTTAACCTCATAATATCCTATTGAGGTAAGTTATTTTCCCCATTATTTTTTCCACTATCCAGATAAGGAAATTGAAACTCTTACAAGTTAAGTATTGCTATTAATGAGTCAGGATTACAGTCTCAGTAGTGCGATTACGGAATCCATGCTCTTATTCTCTCTATGCCTCTCAATGTGTTTAATCGCTCATATAACTTTTTGTAACTTTTGTAATTACTTTTAGATGTAGTTTAAGTTGCATCAAACCTAGCTTTTTTTTGTATATTTTGTTCCGAAAACATTACATAAATATCAAGGTCAAGGAAAGACTTTTTAAATTTTATGAATTTTGTTCAGGAACCCAGTGCAAAACATCAGTGTTAAGTTCTGTTCTCTCTAGTATCCTATGCCATATGGCATCTTTCATATTTTCAATATTTGTTAGTGTTAAAATAACATATTTTTTCTTCAGTTTGCAGAGTGCCTTTTATAGAAATGATACAAACATTGCTTTTTCTTAAAAATATCACTTAATTAAATGGTTTGCCAAAGGAGAAAAAAAGCCACCTCAAATTTCCTTAAGCTTTCAAATCCCTCTAATAAAAAACTGAATTCTTTTTTTCCCCTGGGATTATTTCCCAGTGTTGTGTGGCCTTTTATTTATTTATTTTTTTAAACTTGGTCAGGGAATTAGCATTTATTCTCTTGGCAGCCAAGCCTTTCTTCAAATAGCTTTATTATTAGGTCATTATTTGAGTTATTCAGAGTCTTATGTTCAGGAATCCTTATTTACACACTGTGTACATGTCAGAACAGAATTAGACATTAATTTTTTTTATTCAACATGAGAATCTCTTCCTTTGACTTGATTATTTAATCCATTCACATTAAATTTTAGAATCAATATAGTTAGATTTACTTTTGCAACTTCAATTTTTGTTTTTATATGCCTACTCTATGTTTGTGTCAATTTCTCTTTGACTACTTTCCTTTGCATGACTTTTTTTTTTGCAACATTTAAATTTTTTTTTTCTTATTTTCTTAGTGGTTACTCCAGGGTTTATTATATATATCTTATCAGAATCTGTTTCAAATTTATACTAACTTAATTCTATTAATAGTAAGATATAGAACTATTACTTCCATGAAGACCTATTTT
Source organism: Avahi laniger (assembly GCA_963575035.1). NCBI lineage: Eukaryota > Metazoa > Chordata > Mammalia > Primates > Indriidae > Avahi > Avahi laniger. The sequence continues at coordinate 9,923 of CAUYSK010089629.1, forward strand.
CCCTTATACTTTATGTTATTATCATTACACATATTATATCTATATATGTTATAAACTCAGTCATATTGTTATCAGCATTGTTTATTTATTTTGGCAGCACTTACCAGGAATTTAGACTCATCGACTTAGAGGTAAAGAGAAAAGAAAATACTGGTTGTCTGCCCTACCAAGTGAGATATAGTAAACCTTAATTGGGAGCTGAGGGATGAGGGATTCCTGCCTTCTTGGCTACACCCACCTAGAGTGGAGCTGAGCTGGAGGGAGAGAGAGTGGGTCATGGTTCAGATGCTACACTCTCACTGTTCTTATTAAATTTTAGGAGAGTTCCTTGTATAAAAAGTTCTTCATTTATTGTATGCCCTTAGAACAATTTCTAGAGATTTTAATTTTTTTTTTAATAATTTTCCTTAGTTACGGTTTTGTCACTGGGCATTGGGTCCTTGGAGTTCTTCATGTTGCCATCTCAGAAGTCAGCTTTTTAATATTGAGCATTTAATAATATGCACATTATCAAATTACATATTGAGGACAATTTGTTGACAATTGTCACTCTTTTCAAAGCAGTTAAGTCCATTTGACAAATAAGGAAGTTGAAACTGAAAGAAAAAGATAATATTTGCAGCAACAGCAAGCTAGGAAGAGCAGATTTGAACTTAAACGTGCCTGTTTCCAAATTTTGTTTTTGCCACTGCTCAAAACATTGGGCTGGCTGGAACATTCTGTGGTGCAAGAATGCAAAGAAGTGCTGAAAACTGATGGGATGGACACGGTTCTTCTCAGTGGGTACATAGTGGGGGCAGAAAACATGAGCAAGAAAATAAGTAATTCCAGCATTGAATTGTTACCCAAAGAATAATAAACATTCATAAGCCCATGGTGATTAACTAAATAACTCAACAAATGGAGAAGAAAAAGCTCTTCTCACTAAAAAATTCATATTAATAAATAAAAAGAGAAAATAGAAAATCAATACAATAGTTTAATAAAATTTAATTTTAAAATTTTAATTCAAATTAATTTAATGAAATTGTGTCACTGTACTAAATTCTTCAGGCAAGATCCAATGTCAATGCTAAATTTAGTGGATTGGATTATAAGCAAAATCAGTATATCTTCATCGTCTCAAAGTTTCTCCCAAAATATTTAGTAATTACCAAGGGTAAAGAGTAATTTTACAGTGGTGATTCCTGGTAGATACCACTATAATTTAGGTGATCAAGTTTAATATCACCAGTAACACATATTAATATCAGGTACTCCCATATGATGGTACATCATAACTTCATTGGTGTTTTTGTGACAAATGTATAAAATCTGATCATAAGAAAACATTAGACAAACCCAATTTGAAGTGCATGTATAGTATGATTGCATGGCGTTCTTCACAAGTCTCAAGATCATGGAAGAGAAAGCATCACAGATTGGAGAAGACAGAAGAGACATGACAATTAAATGCAGGATGGGGTCCTAAATCAGATACTGGAACAGAAAAAAGAACATTCATTTTTTTAAAATGGTGAAATTCAAACAACTTTTTCAGTTAATAGTGTTTTGTCAAGGTTTTCTTCTCAGTTTTGACAATCATTGTATGGTTATGTACAGTGTTAACATTAGGGGAAGCTGGGTGAAATTTATACGGGATTTCTCCATACTATTTTTGAAACTTTTCTTTGAGTCTACAATTTTCTAAATATAAAAAAAAATTGTTTTCCTTAAAAGCATAATGGCTCATGTTTGTATTCTTTAGTGCTCCCCTGTTTTCAAAAAATTATTTACCAATTGGTTACCAGAGTATTGTAAAGGATTCGCCGTTAATGATGCCTGTTAAATGTCACAGAAGCACAGGGGAAAAAGAGGAGTTAATTCGTATAGCAGTGCGCACGTGAGAATGGGATCAAGGAAGGCCCCATGGAGGAGGTGATTTTGAGGAGGACTGTGAGGAGCACCTAGGTTTTTACCAGTTAGAGAAGGAGAGGAGGTTGACGAGAACATTGGCTTATATACACAACAAGGCTCGAAGGCGCAGTGACCAGAGAGCAGGCAGATGTTACTGGGCAACTAAGTACATGGAAGAATCATACACAACATAAAGTCAAAATGTCTTGTAATCAAATCATGAAGGACACAGAAAATAGGTTGGAACCTGACATACCGGTAACGACATCCATGTGAAGCAGATATTTATGTAGCAGAGAATGCTATGCAATTCCAGCAATAGGTACATATCCTTGAATGCTGGGTTTATTTGCTAAAAGCCACAGATCTTCTCTACGCTTTTAAAATATGTCAGTCAAAATGCAATTATTGTCGGTAGCTTTTTCTTCTGAGACAGTTGTATGTATCAATTGATTTCATATTAATGCTGCAAGATGTATAAATGGATAGGCTAATACTCCCCCAATTCTTTTCAATCTTGTTTTAAATTTGGCACTGAGGCCAAATTTGGAGAGGCTGTAACAGTTTGATTTTCTTTTGTTTTGTTTTTGATACTTCGTGGGTTTTTTTTTTCTGGATGTATCTTTACTAACTTTTCAACTGTGTTATCTTCTCTACTTTATTTTTCTTATTGAATCTATGATTACATTAAATATCATCCAAGAGAAGATATTGTTCCTGTTACATAAGGATTGATCAACCTTTTCCTGACATGCTATGTCTCCAATTATGTGAATAGAGAAATTGAAAAAATTGCTTTTGAGAAAGTAACGCCCTGAAAACTTTTTCCATTAGCCTGCTTTCTCTCCCTAGTTCATTTCAGTTTTGTGATGCCGATGATTATGACGATGATGATGATGATGGTGACATTTTCATGTTTTATTTATTTAGTCATAAACTAGTTATAGATCATCTCCAACTCTTCATATTCTTTAATCCTGGCTGTGCAAAAAGTTGGGTAAGTGATTCAGCTGTAATATTCAAGGTCCTTAAAGTTTAATATGAACCATGTAGGAGAAAATATGGACGCGTCCAGGAAAATAAGAATAATGATCTATTCTTTCTATAGGATATTCCTACTTCTAATGCTCTTATCCTTCAACTTTTTTTTTAATGCCTCTCATTGAGTGAGCACTATCGACTAGCTTCCTGATTCCTACAAAATATTTGGAAGACTGTTTCTGCCAATCTTTCTCAGAACCTCTCCATCCATGCTAACTTCTACAGTTCCACGTTCTTTTGCATTTACACTCGATATCACCTTTTTATCATTGTTCTTGATATTTGCCATCTTAAGCAAATAATGAGCCTCTGGATAATGGAAATAAAGATATTTATTTTTCCTGTTCGCTTCATACGCCTAGTTCCTAACACACCGCCGGACACTTAATCAGATGCAGTAAATGCTGATTGATTTGCTATCTTGGAGGAACAATATACTTGATTTTCTTGAAAAGTAGTTATTTAGGTTATTGGTTTTTGTAGCTTACAAAATGTAGACAATATAAATCTGAATTTCAACTAGAGCAATAAGATAATGTTCTTGTTTCTGTACAATGGAGACAGATTCTACTTCTGGGATATTGAATCAATAAGTCATCAAATGGCTGTTAGAATAAAACTATCTCTTTCCAGAGTATTATTGTAGTTCACAAAAATGAACACATAACTCATAAATAGAGGGAATAAATGAATTGAAGTATATTCATACAATACAATATGATACAGCAATGAAGATATATGAATTAGCTCCAAGTATGTATAAACATAGCTGAGTCTTTACAACATAACATTGAGTAAAACAAAAAAGTCCCAATAAAATTATGTTTGGTATGGTATGATTTATATAAATTTTAAAATCGCACAATAAAATATTATGTGTTAGAACATGCATTTGTAAATATGCATAACAAATAAAAGTATTAAGACATTAATGGAAGGATATAACATATTTCTTTATATTAATTATATTTAGGGAGGAAGGAGAATGAGATGGACATTGGAAGGGTATTAAACTCTACTTGTAACACATAATTTACTTTTAAAAAGTGAAGGAAATGCATAAAATGCTCTCATCTGTTAAATAATGTTATTAATCTATATTTGAGTATGTTGACTTCAGCTGTATTATTTCCTATACCCCTGGATACCTACAATAATCCATGTTTGAAAAAGGACATGTAGACATACATATATAATAATTAATATGAATATATACACATACATGTATACACACAAACACATAAAATTTAATGCAAGTATACACATGCACAAATATATATTACATATATTATACATACAATAAAATATTTTTAGCAGAAATTAAAGGTAAATAATGAGCAAAATTATTGTATGGTCTCCACATTGAAAAATTTAAAGTTTGTCTTTAAAATACTAAGAAAAGAAAATGCGTTTTCCAGCTTGGTTTTAAAGCTTAGAATTTGTTTAAGTCACCATCCTTCCCGTTTAACCACTTTTCACATTCATGTCTAAATTGTTTATCTAATTATGTTTTCTTTCATAATTCTAGTTTATAAATGTTAAAGTTTGATAAACTGCTTTTTTTCTTTTTTTTGAATGTTATAGAGAAATATATTTATTGGTCATATTACTCTACGTATTTTTCTTCCCATGTAAAGATCTTCTGCTCTAATGGGAGTTAAAATGAGGACTTCGGGGGCTTTCTCCTTTCTCATTCTCTCGTAGAAGTCAGATCACTCCCCATGGCGGGAGGAGCACCTCTACCACTTCTATGTCTGGATCCAACTCCATCCCCCCGCAAATACTGTTGATATGAAAACCCATCTGCAGCTCTCCTTTGATTATGTCATTTGTGTGTATTACAAATAAAAGCAAATCTAATTTAGAAAGGGTTATCAAACCAAAAATATCATCTAGATTTCATGAATTACTGTATCAATGCATGGAAGGGATGGGGGTGATACACACAAACATACACACACATACATACACATTAATTTTTCTTATTTATTAAGGGAATTTTATGATACCTAGAAGACAACGCTGTTCTGGGTGAGGGGTGACGTGATCAAAGTGAAACTGCTTCTCTTACCGTTCTAACGTGGCTGTTCTCAGTTTTTGTAATCCAACAACATGCTTCACCCCTAGGTTCTGTCTAGGATCTTCACAAAGGCTTTCCTGCCTGGGCATTGTTACATGTTGGTCTTTCTGTGAAGGAGACTAACACGGGGGATCTCCTATTCTTCTATCCTGCTGACATCCAGTGAACTAACTTTTGGTTTTGTTCACTCTCTCTCTCATATTTTTCTGTACTCTATTTAATTTATCTTTATTCTAATGTTTAGTGTGTTCTTTCTTCTGCCAGCTTTGAATTTAGCTTGCTCTTCTAGTTCTTTAAGATGTAAAGTTAGGTTATTGATTTGAATTTTTTTTCACTTTTAATTTTGCACGTACTACATTTTCTTCTGAGCGCCTCCTTTGTTGCATCCCCTAAGTTTTGGTATTCTGTGATTTTGTTTCATTTCCATAAATATTCTGTACTTTTCCTTGTGGTTTCTTCTTTAACTCACTGGTTGTTTAAGAGCATTTTGTTTAATTTTCAGGTATTTGTGAATTTTCTCAATTTCTTTCTGTTTTTTGTTTTTTTTTTTTCTAGTTTCATTCCATTGTGGTCAGAGAAGGTAGTTGGTGTGATTTCAATATTTTTAAATACATTTAGACTCATTTTTTTGGCCTACCGTATAGTCTATCCTGGAAAATGTTCTGTGTGCTTGAGAAGAATTTGTATTCTGCTGCAATGGGGTAGAGCATTCCACCCAATATTAGGTCTTCTTGGTTTATAGCATGTGTTTCAAGTCCTCTGTTTCCTTAATTATCTCCTGTCCAGATAATCTTTTCATTATTGAATGTGGGCTAGTGAGGTCTCCAACTATAATTGAGAATCGTTTATTTCTCCATTCAATTCTGTCAATGTTTGCTTCACATATTTTGGGACTTTGTTGTTGGTGCATACATGTTTATACTTGTTATATCTGCTTCATGGTTGAAATTTTTAGTCAATGTTTAATGTCCTTATTTTTATCTTTTAACAATTTTGACTTATTTCTGATATTAAAATAGGTACCTAAGCTCCCTTTTCATGACCGTTTGCATAGAATTTTTTTACTATCTTTTCATTTATAATATTTTTGCACCTTTGGATCCAAACTGAGACTCTTGCAGACAGTATTTAGTTGGATCACATGCAGAATTCTTGCTTGACAGTGTCTGTGTGTGCTTGTGTATATATTTTCTTTGAAATTTTAATATATTATACTTCTGCCTTCTGGTCCCCATTGTTTCTGATAAGAAATTGATGGTTAATCCTTACATCAAAAGTTGCCTTTTTTCTTGTTGTTGTTAAGATTCTTTTTGATTTTCATTTTTTTCCATTTGATTATATCTTTCTCTGGATCATTTTAAGTTTACCTGGAGTTTGTTGAGTTTCTTGAATGTGTAGATTCATGTCTTTCATCAAATTTGAAAACTTTTTGGCTATTATTTCTTCAAATATTCTTTCTACCCCCTTCTTTCTCTTTTCCCCTTTGGGGACATCCATCATACATGTGTTGTTTTGCTTGATGATGTTACACAAGTCCCTTAGACTTCGTTCAGTTTTCTTCCTCTTATTTTCTTTCTGCTACTCAGACTGAACAATTTAAATTGTCTTATTTTTAAGTTTGTTAATTCTTTCTTCTACCTGCTCAAATCTACTATTGAATCCCACAAATAATTTTTTATTACAGCCATTGTACTTTTTATATCAGGAATTACTATTTAATTTTTTTTTATTTTATTTTCTGGTTCTGATTTTCTGGGCGAATTTAATTCCTTTTAAATAATTGCTTTCTCCTCATTGATAGTTTCATTTTATTTATGCATAATTTTCTTTGTTTCTTTAGGTATGGTTTTAACTCTTTGAGCATATTTTAGACAGTTGATTCAGTCTATACATTACATACAATTTCTGTCAATTTATTTGTTTTTTTCTTTGAATTTTCTTATTATTCTTTATTTGTGTTCTTCGTGATGTTTTTCACTGAAAATAGAAAATTTAAAAAAAAAAAAGATGGGATCTCACTCTTGCTCAGGCTGGTCTTGAACTCCTGACCTCCAGCTATCCTCCCCTCTTGGCCTCCCAAAGTGATAGGATTACAGGTGTGAGTCACTGCACCTGGTCGAAAATAGAAAACTTAATAATTATTATGTAATGTGGCTAATCTGTACATTAGATTTTCCTCCTCCCTGGATTTTTCTATTCTTAATTGTTGAAGGCTGTAGATACCAATTTGTTTAGCGAGTCTTCCAGTATTTTTTCAATGACTGAATTTCTTGTCATGTGTGGTCAGTGAAGTCTATTTTCCTTTAGCTTGTGTTTCACTAGTATTTTGACATCAATTTTGTGTACTTTATCCTTATTTTTATTTATAAATCATTCATACATGATACATACTGACTCATCATAAAAAAGATATTCAGTAAAATTACAGGATGGTATTTCTTTTCTTTTCCTTTTTTTTTTTTATGAATTTGGGCCCTAAGTTAACTTTTGATTTATAGTTACATTTAGGGAAATAATTCTGTCCAAAACAAAGACTAGAGTAGTCTATAATTAAATTTGCATATTGATAAGCTCTGTAGATGGATTTGATATACAGTGAACAAGAAATATTTATATATGTAAGTATAGCATTGCGGGTGTTACATACATTTTCCAGTGAGAATATGTTAGATTAGAAACAAGGTTAGCCATAAAGTGTTGGATACATCTGTTTTGCATCAAGATTTTATAACTTTCTTACATGAAATTATTCATATAAATGGAAGGAGACCTAGCTTCTGCATATGCATCAGATTGATTTTATGAGCACCTCAGCAAGAAGAAGAATTTTATGTTACAAGTTTCTCCCAGCTTCAGAGGGCTACATTTGGAGCAACAGAGATCTGGATTTGGCACCAAGAAGCTCAGCTCTGCATCATAATTCTGCTGTGTTCTAACATGTGACATTGCAAGTGACCTAATGCCTATGATCTGCTTCTGTAGAGGGATGTGGCAGAGAGGTATAACCTCCTCTTCAAATATATAATAAAGAATGAGATCACTGACAAAGTGCTAAGTGGTAAATCATACAAATGTGAAAGATAACTACAAGGACAAAGTTTTAGAACTGCACCTTAAGTACACATTTTAATTCTACATCCAGTGAAGTATTTTTTTTTTTTTCTGAGACAGAGTATCCCTCTGTCATCTGGGCTAGCGTGCAGTGATGCCATTACAGCTTACTGCAACCTCAAACTCCTGGGCTCCTGTGCTCCTCCTGCCTCAGCCTCTCTCGTGTAGCTGGGATTACAGTAGAGCACCACCATGCTGGGCCCAGCAAATTATTTTAATTCTACCCTTACAAGATGCATTTTCTAGGATGTCCTTTCTAATCATTCTCTGTCTTCTTCCCCCAACTCAGATCTAGGCAACCACTCATCTATTTTTGGTGCCTTTGCTAGCACTTTCTTTGTGCCTGACTTTCATTTGGCATAATAATTCTGAGATTCACCTATGGTGTTGCCTGTATCGGTAGTTTGTTCCTTTTATAGCTGAGTATATTCATTGGAGGGATATATTATATTTTGTTTGATTTTCACCAGTTAATGGTTATTTCTGTGCCCTTGTCCCCTTAGTTCTTGACTATTATGGGGAAGGCTACTGACAACATTCATGCACAAGCCTTGTGTGACACTTATTTTTATTCTTTTAGGAATGCCTGGAAGTGTCATTACTAGGTCTTATCTTACATGTGTGTTTAATTTTTTAAGTAACTGACAAACTATTTTTCCGTCGTGGTTGTGCCATTTTGTATTCCCACTGTATTTGTTGGCTAGGTAACAAAATACCACAGGCTGGGTGGGTTAAACAACAGAAATTTATTTTCTTACAGTTCTGGTGGCTAGAAGTCCAAGATCAAGGTGTCAGCAGGGTTATCTTTTTAGGAGGTACGCCTCTGTGGCTTGCTGATGGCTGTCTTCTCCCTGTGGCTTCATACAGTAATTCCTCTTTGTGTGTCTGTATCCCAATCTTCTCCCTTATAAGGACACTAGACACACTATGTAAGATTGGGGCCCTCCCATTTGACCTCATTTTATCTTTATTGCCTCTTTTAACGCCCTATTTCCAAACACATATTTTGAGGTACTGGGGTTAGGACTTCAATATTTGAATATTGGAGGAACGCTATTCAGCCCATATATTCACCAGAAATGAATGAAAGTTTCAATTGCTCCATATTCTCATCAATACATGATATCATCATTCTTTTAAATATTTGTTATATTACCAGCCATATCTCACAGTGGTATTAATTTCCATTTCCCTGATGACTAATTATGTTGATCATCTTTTCACATGACATTGGCCTCTCTATATCTTCTTTTGTCAAGTGTCTGTTCACATATATGTCCATTTAGCTTATCATACTGTCTTCTTACTATCTAGTTATGAGTTCTTTATATTTTCTTCATGCAATTCCTCTGTCAGATATATATTTCCTGAATATTTTGTTAAATCTATAACTTGCCTTTTCTTTTTTTAAGGATATTTTTCAAAGACCAAAATATTTTAATTGTGATTAAATTCAATGTAACAGTTTTTGTATGGTTTGTGCTTTTTGAGTCCCACCTAAGAAATCTTTCCCTAATGTAAGAACACACACATTTTCTTCTCTCTTTTTGAAATGTATAGTGTGAGTAGAAAATCAATGCTTATTTTATTCCATGCAGTTTTCCAGTTATCTCAGCACCATTTATTGAAAAGGCTATTCTTTCCCATTTGATTACTTTGGATTTTTTGTTGAAAATCAATTGACCATATGTGTGATATGTGTGTAGGCCAGTTTCTGAACTCACACCTCTGTTCCATTGCCCTTGTGTATTTAAGTAGTTTAAATCTTTAAATATCTTTTATTTCTAAAACCTATTTTGGTTATTCTGTCATTCAAATTTCCATATAAAGTTTAGAATTATTGTTTCGTACAGGCCTGGAAGTGTGACTTTTACAGTAGGCAACCCGCAGCCAGCCACTGCTCTGATTCCCTTTTGAATAATCTTGTCATTTTTTTTCTCCACCTACAGTTTTCCCCTTTCTGTATATATTTGGCTCCTCACATCTTTGTGTGTGTGTGTGTGCGTGTGTGTGTTTGTGTGTTTGTGTGCTGATCATTAGAAATGTTATAATTAAAGGCTAGGTTTGATACCTGGTCCTTAGGTACTCGGTCAATATTTTTTGTTTGATTGTTTATTTTTGTCGTACCTGCTACCGGCTTAACAAAATAACCCAGCTGTAATTGAAGGAGACATGACCAAGATATAATATATTTGCCCAGGACATCATTGTCACAGACTAAGGAAACAATATGAATGATCTTCCTTAGCATGGAATAAGAAGAGTAAATGGTAAAGTAAATGAGTGAGCCATCAGAGAGAGGTTTAGGAATAAGGATTGGTTCCAGAGCAAATTCAGCAGGAGCAAAATCACTGAAGTTGCCCATAGGCAGAACTAGAATTCAATCTATTTTTCCCACTTGCTAACTGCACAGTCTTAGATGAGTGTGCACCCACTTTCTAATCTGTAAATCAGACATACTGATAATACACCATCGTAGGTGAGTTTTAATTTCACCATGTAATTGAACTTGCTTTGGCAATGCTTGACATAGTAAGAGACTTAATAGATGTTAATTGAATCAAAAATGTTTGAGTGCCTTAATCACTTGCTTTTGAGGAAATAAATGTTTCCTCGCAAAACTTCATTTATATCCATGGTCAAGTCAATCACCAGTCTGTCGATTTCCTTCTCAAAAGCATTCATTTCTCTCTTCATGTTCTAACCCTGTCCTGGTTCAATCCACCATTATTACTTTTATAAAAATCTTTAATACAGTCTGTCTGTGCCCTGCTTCTATTCTAACGCCCTTCAAACTATTTTCCACAAAAGAACTGGAGTGATTTTTTTCTTCCTCTCTCCCTCCCCTTCTTCCTTCCTTCCTTTGTTCCTAAAACATCTATTTGATCATGTCACTCTCTTACTTCCTATTGTTTTTCCACTAAAATAGAAACTGTTCATCAGAATTTCTCCTGATAGCAACCCTTCAACGTCTGGACTCTGGTGATGTTGGTTTTCATGCCATTTCCTTCTTCCCTACGTGGGCTTTCTCCATTTTCTTCCTTCCTACATGAGCTTTCTCTTAGTTCTTTCAGAGGCTGATCACCTGTTGATCCCTCAAGCTCTCCTTAACATACCTACAGTTTAACTGTTACTTTTTCAGGGAATCGGTCTCTGTCTCTCCATTTAATCATATGCTCCTTCTGTCACCCACCATTTTTCTTTTCCACTGCATCCTGTTCATTTCACTTTGAGCAAGTAACCTAAACTGTAACCCTATGCATATCTCTTGGGCCACTTGTTCATGATTTGCTTCTTTCATCAGATCTGCGACACTGTGAGAGCAGACACATCGTTTCATTCATCAATGTACACTAAGCATTAAGCATGTGGTATACAAGCTACTAAATTCATAAGGGATGATCTCTAATGCCTATTCTTACTACGAGATTTGGATTCAGCAAAAATAAAATCATAAAGAGGCTGAAAAACTTTTGTTATCTAAGTTTGTAGATGTAACTTTATATAGAATTTATTGAGTGCAACTTTTTATTTTGAAAATGTATTGCATCAAGAGTTGCTAAAAGCAAAAAAAAAAAAATTACATTGATCACTGCTTACAAACACATGGGGAGCAAATATTTGACTACCCCCTCAAGTTATTGTTTTGCTTTTCCTCTTTTTGTGGTGTAACTATAGGTATGGTTACCTGAAGCAATGGTGGGAAAGACTTCACTACCTACCAATGTCCCTTATTCCCCACTTAAGGGTTCTTGCCTTTGTATAATCACAACTATTCAAGGAGATTATTTTCTTCCATGAACTTAGTAAATGATTCTCCTAAAATTAGATTACATACAGGAACTTCCTAGAGAGAGCACTTCATATTGGCTTGGATAGATTATTTACTTCAAATTTCCCTCTTCCAGTGCCTTGGACTTATCCTTTGTAATGATTTTTTCTACAAATTTCAACCTTCAGCTCCACAGACAATTAGCAACATTAAACTGACTCATTCTTTCTTTTCCTCCTCCTGCCTAGTAAATTCCAATGTATAACATGATACATTCATTCTCCTCCAAGGAGACTTCAGCTATCACAGGAAACATATGGAATTTGAAGCCTGGGAGAATCCCTTTTTTATTATTTCAGAATATTTGAAAGCAGAAAAATAAACACAGCTTTGGTAAAGCAGTCACCACAGAAACAATTGCTGCTTTCATTTATCTCTTTTTATGGGGTATATTTTACTTTTATTCAAAGATACATATATTTATTGTGGGACCTGGCTTTGCATTTATTTTCACAGATGGCATAAGAAAATTGTGCTCTATCCTGCCGCTAGTCACTGGATGACTAAAATATGTCCATATTTAATGGTTTAAATGGAAAATAATGAAAGTTGAGTTCTCAGTGTTCCTCCACAAATTAATAAATCTCTTTACATGTAACAGTCTCCTTCTGGGAAATATTTGGATTTCTGTGCAGGTTTTAACTTATGAGAAAGTGCACATTAAGGCTACATAATTTTAATAGGTAAGAAATAATTCCTCTAATGGGGGGAATATCATTTCATTTTAAGATTTAGTTATTTTGACTTTTTTTGTATGGTAAGATAAGTTTAGGGATGCTATTCAATGAAATTCACTCAATTCAGTAATATCTAACTGTATATTAGCTCAGTTTCTCTCCTCCTCATGAGGTCACTGGGGAAGATACACAGAAAGAAAATATCAAATCAAGATACTACTTTATGATTAGTTGGGCATCTGATCCAAACCCTCGTCCAGAGCTCTGGTAAACTGAGATGGAGGATATGGCTTCTTATATAGTCTAAAACCCTAAAGAGCAGTCTCCAACCTTTTTGGCACTAGGGACTTGTTTCACGGAAGACAAATTTTCCACGGACTGAGGTGGGGGGATGGTTTCAGTATGAATCAAGCACATTATATTTATTGTGCACTTTATTTCTATTTTTATTACATTGTCACTTGCCACTCACTGAGAGGGTTTTGATACGAGTCTTCAAGCAATTGATTTATTATGGTCTCTGTGCAGTTGAACTTCTCTGCTAATGATAATCTGTATTTGCAGCCGCTCCCCAGCACTAGCATCACGGTCTCAGCTCCACCTCACATCATTGCATTAGATTCTCATAAGGAGCACAACCTAGATCCCTCATATACACAGTTTACAGTAGGGTTCGCCCTCCTATGAGAATCTAATGCCACTGATATGACAGGAGGCGGAGCTCAGGCAGTGATGCAAGCAATGGGGAGTGGCTGTAAACAGAGATGAAGCTTCCCTCGCTCACCCGCTGCTCAACTCCTGCTGTGTGGCCCAGTTCCTAATAGGCCACAGACTGGTACTGGTCTATGCCCTGGGGGTTGGAAACTATAGCCCTAAAGAACAACTGTTCTCCCTAAGCCCAAATTTTAAACTTTGTGTATTAGCAGCCTCTGGTTTGCAGCAGGAGCAGAAGATTAATAAATCAACGAGAGTGCCAAGGTACAGAGTAGAGAGAGTCCTGTACTGAGCAGGGAATGTCCTTATTTTTAGTGACCCTACAAACACAATGATGGAAGAGCAAGATCCACAAATAAATGTAACCCAGCCCAGACTCTGAAAAGGGACCCAATCAGTTCCTCTTGAAGGATATAAGAGTAAGCGGAGAGGGTGCACAGACTTTAACACCACACTTCTCACTAAGTCCCATTTTTTGAGTTCCCAAAATGTAAAATATACTGAAGATTCAAGCATCTTTTTGTTTTGGTTCTGGTTTTGGCAGAGAAACAGAATATTATTCAATACTCTCTTTGTACTAGATGATATAAGTATTTATTCTATGATACATTGTAGAGTAGAACTGCTGCTACAATATGCTACAAAGAGGAAACACAATATAGTATTCTAAATAATTGTTTTTGGAACAAACCACAACCTGTTTATTGATCAGAGAGACCAAACTTCTATCTCAGCATCTCAGCCACACTTACACAAATATGTTCTCACCACAAAACTAAGGGGCCTGAACATGTGCTGAGAGACCCTCCTCACTGGCCTGTATGCCTCCAGCTAAGAGATGGATGCTGACAGTAATTATTCTGGGAAATGATTAATTAAATTCCTTTCCTGGCAGTTCCATTAATATCAACACAACATGGCAGAGATATTGACATAGTGAGAAAACATTGCCTTCGACAATAGGGCTTTGTTGACAAAACAGTGAAATGTCTAGACCATTAGCAACATTTTAGGAATCCATCTTCTCTATCAATCTCATTTAGCTTACATGTAACACACACATACTCACACACACACACACACACATATACATACACACATACTCCAAATGTGCCGCAGTTAGGCAGAGAAAGTGAACTGGAATATCATTAAATATGAATGCAGGGTGAGTTAGAAATACACTAGATCAACTGTTTCTCTTTCTCTCTCTGCCTCTCTCTCTCTCTCTCTCTCCATACTCCCACACACAGACACACAGACACACACACATCACACACACACACACACACACACACACACTGGTGTGGGGAGGCAATGGATAGTCAACAATACCCTCTGATATTCATAGATATTATTTAATGTAAAAACTAACAGAGAATGATTTAATTTACTAATTGTCTACTATGTGCCTGATACTTTACTAATATTTCATATCCTCACAAAAGTTTTTGAGTCACCTTGTATTTTCCTTATTTTATAGCAGAACAAACTGCAGTTAAAAGAATTTAGATAACTTACTAGAAATCACACATTTGTAAAGAAGGAGAGTTGAGGTTTAGCTTTGACACTCTTATACAGAAACGTTTACCCTCTCCATGCCTGAGTCCTTCTTTATTTCTTGAACCCAGAGAAAATTTCAGTACTCTCTCTCTCAACTCTCTTCTGTGCCTGAGAATTTGTGAGTCTGCTAAACTGAACTACATGATTCATGAAATGTTGCCATTAAACTCCATCAGAGGTCCTGCTTAGTTGCTTAGGTGTCTGTCTTCTCTGTAAAGACTGTTGGTTTCTGGAGAGGTTTTGATTCACTCATATTTCATTCTACTAGCATCTAGTAGTTCTAAGCTTATCACAAAGTATGTGGAATAAGTGGATATAAATGTTTCCAAAGGAATAACACAAAAATAAAATGTGAAAGGGACAGAAAGTCCAGCATTGTCCATTCTAGAGTTAATGCACACATTTGTGATCTATTCCCTATTTTTAAACCTGATGCCCAAAGTTGCCTAGAAACCACCATCTTTACCACTTGTAGGTCTTTTTCTCAAACATCCTGTTCATGCATCTATGTTACTCTTCCCCCTTTCCATTCCTTTTTCCTTCCTTCCTTCCAAAAACTCCTATGTGCCAGTATCTAGTGGTCAATTGTTCAAAAATCTCATAAGGCAAAGACAATTATATTATGGAATGATCAGCATGAAGTTAGAGGTATGTGCAGGATATAATGAGAGCATTGGAGACTTTCAATACTTGGGGAGCTCAGAAAAGATTACTTAGAAGGAGTAGTTAGTGAACTAAGACCAGAAATATAGGAAATCATCAGGCAGAAGTAAACAGCACATTGTGTTTTATGTTTCAAGAAGAGAGACCAACATATTTGAATGATATTTTGCAAGATCACTTAAAAATCAGTTTCACTTATAAGCTATGGATTCCAGGACTAAGACATGGTCTGTAGAATTCCCTACAGATTTGCTTTAGCTTTTTTTTGTTTGCTTGCTTCATTCAGGGCATGAATTCGAATGAGACAGGCACATATTAGGTGTGAAAAAGTGTATTTGAATTCGCCAGAGCTCAAGCACAAAATTACAGCATTAGTTCACACTGCTCAAGTCTAGAGAGCTTAGAAACAAACTCTGTATCAGTGAAAACCCCCAAACATGGAACAAGGATCAAGGTGCATTCACTGGGAATAGCTACTATCTATGGACTTGGCAACCTCGGGTTTGAATATCATCTGTGTCACTCACAGGCTGTGAGGCCTTAAGCAAATTATTCAACCTCTCTGAGCCTCAGTTTCCCCATTTATAAAGTGATCAGAAATACTGTAAAAATTCAGTGGGATAATATATCTTAAAATACTTGGCATAAGTCCCAGCATTTTATATTCAATAAAAAGTATTTGTTTTTACTATAATTATTACTATTGACTATTTCTGCTGTTCTCAACTCTGGGAACTTGTAAGAATTGCTTTAGGGCTTTCGTAAGAATTTGGATGCCTGAATCTCTTCACAGACTTCACTTGATCACAATGTCTGCAGGTGTCTGGACACTTGCGTTTTTGAAAGTACCATAGGCAATTTCTACATTGAACTAAGAAACTGTTAGAGTTGTATGAATGATTTTTCTCTTACAACTCCAGTATACAGAGGCTCCAAAAGGGAGTGTGGTTAACAACCGGATACATTTTCTGTGGTTGCTACAAATAATGAAACAGAAGGGCTCACTCAGTGTTTCCCAAACTTTTTCCCAAATCATGTTTCCTATCTTAAATTTGATTGATAAAAGGACAGATAACTGTTATACATTTGGCCAGGCGCCGTGGCTCACGCCTGTAATCGTAGCACTCTGGGAGGCCAAGGCTAGGGGATAGTTTGAGCTCAGGAGTTTGAGACCAGCCTGAGCAAGAATGAGACCCCGTTTCTACTAAAAAAATAGAAGTAAATTAGTTGGACAACTAAAAAAAAAAATATGTATATATATATATAAATTGGCCGGGCATGGTGGCGCATGCCTATAGTCCCAGCTACTCGGGAGGCTGAGGCAGAAGAATTGCTTGAGCCCAGGAGTTTGAGGTTGCTGTGAGCTAGGCTGACGCCACGGCACTCACTTTAGCCCAGGCAACAAAGCGAGACTCTATCTCAAAAAACAAAAAAACAGTTAGAGATTTATAGTTATTATTTCTGAGCACTTTCCTATGTGTCAAAAATATAGGAATTGCTTTGCATAGATAAGTTTTCTTGTTGTTCTTTTTTCAGTTTTTTTTGGTTTTTGTTTTTGTTAACACAGCAACCCAATACATTGTTTTTCATGGCCTCTTGGCTACAGATGAGAAAATAAGAATCAAAGATGTCGACTTACTTTTCTGAGATCACACAGCTACTGTGTAGTAGAAGTAGATCCAGGCTTTTTACCACCACACTATGTTGCCTTCTGGTGTTATAAATTGCTGTGATTACAGCCAAACCTAAAGACGTTTTATATGATATTTTGTGTGACTATATCTGGTATAAGTTTGTAGTTCTAAAATATCAAGTGAAAAAATTCCTCAAGTATCATCTACTTGAATGGCCTCCGAAGTCCAGTCCAACTGGTCTATTATTTGGCAACATAGAACCACGCCCAGTTTCAATTCCTGTGCCCAGCATTGAGCATTCCTTCCTAAAGCATTCCTGTACCTTTATAGCCGTTGCCCTATTAAATCCATTATTCCAGCATGTTCACTTTTCTCTGTGTGCTGTTCCACTCCACTGAGCTGCCTCTGCGTGGATTGTAGGTGCTGTTTCATTGTGACTGAGATCTAATTGACTGCCACAGTAACTATGAAAGGAAGATGGCGAACGTGACTAGTTGTCCATTCAATATGACATGCAATGGCTAACGCCTGTGTGTAATGAGGGAAAACTCTTCTCAGCTTCAAGTCTTGCTTTATGGGGGAAAGGAGGCTAATCCTCCAATAACAGTTGACAAGTCTGTGGCAAATGTGTGCACCAAGTGAGAAGTCGAAATAAAAAGCCCTGTACGAAGTCATTAAACATCAAACCTGATGAATTATTCATTTAATGGCTTCAAAGTTGGACTTGGAAAAATGTAAATAAAACACATAGAGAACTTTCTCCTTTCTGGAAACGATTTTATAGTCATGAACTAAATGTAAGGAGCACTTAAAGTATCTAACTGCATTGTATATTTTATGTAAATCAACAATATTGAACAAATTCCCCATTTGGTACAAAGGAGAGAAAGAAAATATATCTCTCCTGATGATCAATGCCTCTGAGAAAATGAATTATCTTTATTTTCTCCATTATCTTTTATTGCCATTTTATATACTCTATAAAATATCGACCTGCAAGGTATTCAAATGAAATGTGATGTAATTTTTCTGATTCACTAGCCTTTTTTTTATACCCTTCAGGCATGACTGCGACCTTCTCTGCATCCCCGAATATGCCTCCTTGCTAGACTCTGTACTAATGGAAAGTGGCCTAGTTATAGGCAGAGCATATTACATTAAAACAAACGTAGTCCTTGGAGTCCAAAGATCTCCAATCCCAATTCTGCATTAAAATCTGTGACTCTGGATATGTTAGGTATAATGGTTAACTCGAAGCATTGTACAGATTAAGAGAGATTGAATACATATCTGTCAAATATTAATGCACGGTAGGATCACAAATATTAGTCAAGGAAATCGGTTCTGATGAAATTCTTTCAGTGGCTGGGCCCACATTATCCCCCTTGAAGCCACAATAATAGGTATTTTCCAAAGCCTAAAATTTATAAGCCACATGTTTTTATCACCATTTAAGGCAAGACAGAGAAAGTCACCATTACAGAAATGGATGTGTTTGCCCCATAAAAGGACAGTATTCTAAAACTCTATTGGAAGCCAGCACATACCTAGATATCACGTCAAATGCCAAGTCCTCAATGAAGCTAATCTGATTTAGTTTAGGAGTCCAAACTGTAGAGTCCGTAGCAATATTTTCACTGGCAGCACAAGGAAAAAAAAATCATAAATATTTATGCATATTTAAAAAAAAAACACATCTAAATACAAATGTTTTAACCTAAGTTCCTTAAAACCAGAACCTGATATAAAAATCTTTCGGGCTGATAGTTTGTTTGGAAAATCATTCCAGAGCACAGAAGTGAGGAACTTAGCAAGGAAACCAACAAAAAAGAAAACCAATGATATATGCTTTATTGGCCATTTCTTTGTACCACTTATTCTTCTCTTGACTTCTGAGGAGCCTGGTGTAATTTATCGCAAAATTGACTGCTCAGCACCAAAAGGAAAGGCATTTATCCATGAGCATCTATCCTATATTGGTCAAGAGAGCTCCAAGGCCTTAACTCCGATGCACTTCTGGGTTGCACCAGCATAAATGTCCCAAGGGTTCCCTTGAGCATCACATATGGTGGTATCAAAGAAGTCACTGGGCAGGAAGAAATAATTCCTTGGCATTGGTCTAAAACATATTTTGCACCAGTAAAGCTAATGGACCTTGCATGGAATTGATTGCCTCAACAGTGGCCAGAGTAATGTGTCCAGTGTGGTGCATTTTACAACACTCAGATTGCCTTGACTCTCATTCATTAGGTTCACTCTCACAGAGCATCCTTCAGGAAGGTCAGGTTCTGTGCAGACATTATAGGAGGTTCAGGAGAACATGTTACTAACTCCACTGATATGGCTGATACAGAGAGATAAACTCATTTTCCTTTGACTCCAGCACTTACTTTATATTTCACTCACCTTTGGCCAGCAATTCTGCTGTTCTAGGATGCTAGTCCTAGAACTGAATGACTCAGACTCTTTATTTGTAAAGAAGGAGTCTGAGCCCTCATTTGTCTTGCCCTTGTTGAGCTACGGTTCCTATAATTTCCTTTTCATCAATATTACCAGGTGTGGAAACATCAAAAGATAACCTAGTGGCATGCTTGGGGTCCCTGCTGATCAGGGACGGATATTTCTGCCAGAATAGTAATTCTTTTTTGCCTACTGGGCCATTGGCAGGATTTCAAAGTGATTAGGTGGTAGTATTAGCTTCAAATTCAATATAAAACATATTTTTTTCCTTTGGTGGAAGTGATCCCCTCCCCAAGGCCTAGACCAGCAACCATTAATACAGGCTTGCTACTAGAGATGAAAAGCATACACTTCCATGTTTCTCCTAACTGGGTAAAATGAGTAAAATAGGTCAAATGGAGTAAAGGTGAAAAGAGTTGGTCCTGATTCTGCAATCTGCTTCCTGAATGTGTCTAATCTAGCTGCTGTGGCCACAGCACAATATATAAGAGGCGCCGATTCAGCAAATACCTCCCATGCTGGAGTGTGGCATCTGAATCCTGCAGTGTCTGAGCTGGTGCTTTGGACAAACCTGTAATGGACTATTCCACTGTTTCTTGTGTTTGTCCACTTCTATGTGATGAATGCATGATTAGACCAGAGAGTTACAGTCACAGGTCTATTGATGCACAAAACTCGGTCACCGAGCCTGGGGAAATGTTGTGCAGAATACCGTGCAAATGGATCAGGAGTTCTGCAAGTATTTGGATGGTGGTGCTTCCATGGGCACTGCAAGCAGAACAGGCAAACTTTTATTTGAAGAATCATCGTCCTTTTTAGTACAGAAGTTTTCTGGTAGTTAACCTGTCATCACGTGGCTGTTGGCCCATGTACGAGAGGGTATCCTTAGGAGGATTCAGTGTTGAGCTCTACTGCTTGTCCCTAAGGCATTGAGAGCTCACAGTGGCCAGGGCTTATTGTTGGGAAGGAGACCATGCTGTTGGGTCCATTTTAGCCTTCATCCTTGCTACAATGTCCATTCCAGCAACTCTGCATCCCCTGTCCTACTTTACCTTAAAAGGGAATTTTCTGCATATTCGATTTTGTTTCAGTGACATCTATTGCCAATGGAAGGGTTGGAATTTCAAAAGGAAATGATAAGTTTTCAGTTGAAGGAAAAAAAATGTGAACTGCACTTTATTTTTATGAGATGAAGGCCATCGTTGAGTCTGAGCAAAGGATAAACATTTAAGAGGTATCATTTGCTTGCCTCTGGGTGTGAAGCAATTTAGGGAGGCAAAGTTGATTCAAAACTTTTAAAATTCCGGAGCAGTTACAGTTTGTGAAATTATCTTTCAGCTGTTCCATCTGAAACAATCCAGACTTCCAAGAATAGGTTTCATAGGTTAGTCTTCATTGCAACATAGTGTATTGCAGATGAAAAATGTATTTTGCAGCACAATCAAAATGATAATTTTTTCAATATGCTTCTTGAAGCTGCCTTTGCCACACGAGACAATAGCAAATACAAACTGTATTTTTTGGCAAAGCTATGTTAGTCAGGAACGAAACAGAATTCATTCTTCCGGGCATTTATAACATTTGCTCTTCATGTATTCTTATATATCCACATCCTTGTTAGATACAAATCTCTTAAATGGAACTACAGTATAGTAATTTAATTATTTTAATATACAATTTGGCTTTGTTTTGGTAAATTAAAAAAGATATATGATAACTAGAACAAAGAAAATCTAGAAGTTGAATTTGATTTTCTGTGAAAACGACACATAGTTTAGAGTTAGAAACCTCAGGATGTTATGACCTTGGGCAAGATACTTAAATATGAGGCTCAGTGTTCTCATTTGTTAACTCAGGGTCATCATTTCTCCTTCAGACTCTTTATGGAAATTTGAATGAGACAATATATATAAGGCAATTAGTGCAGGCTAGAAAATGAAATCAAAAACTGGCTGCTATTATTATTATTATTATTTAATAATTTATTGCCATCAAAATAATAATACATTTCTACTTCTCTTTCTTAAAGATAAATAAAAATTTCAGGACTTATCATTGCAACTAAAATCAGCCACTGGAAACATTGCTACAGACATTGGCATTGTCTAATAATGAAAATTATGCAAGGAGGAACGCCAGTCATTCCTTTGTGTATTTCATGCACGTCTAGAATAACTTCTACCTTGGGAGAATGGATCCATTGCAAAAACTAGATGATGAAGAGAGAGGTAAAATAATATTTTATTTCTCTCCATCAGCCTACCCTCTTGAGGTCTACTGCAAGGGAGAGAATCAAAGCATTTTTGTTTGTTTTTGTATACAATTTCCTGCTTGGTAGGCGTCAAGAACAATAATTCTACACCTCAGTATGTTTGGCTATTCATTTGATCATTCACTATTATTAGTTCTAGTTCTTGTGCTTGTCCCTGGATACACAAAGGTGAGTCAGACATGTAGTCGCTCCTACGCACAGTCAGGAGGGAAAGATAGAGTTGTAAATCCATAATTGCAACATTATGAATTGTTTAGAGAGATGTGTACGAAGTGCCATATGAGCTGAAAAACAAAAGTAGCTAGCCATGCTGGCACGGGGGATTAATTCAAGAGAGATACCAAAGAGAAGGTGTTCTCTGCATGGGGTACTAAACAATGCACAGTGTATCTGCCTTGCCAAGAGTGGCAGGCGAGGGTTGCAATGCCAGTTCAATTTTTGCAAAGTGGGTTGGCTGAGCAACACTGTGGAAACATGGAAAGCAACTGGGGTATTCAGGGGACAGCAGGCAGTTCGGTAGCTGTGGAGCCGAGAAGCCGTATGGAGAAAGAACGGGAGATTATCTTACAAAGCGAGGCTGGGTCTCTGACAGCAAAGTCCTTAAAAGCCAAGACAAACAGTTTGGATCAAGCCAAGGGCTTTGAGAACCTGACATTTTTGCCCTGAAAGTGTGGTGAGAGGTAGGGGAGGCCAAGAAGGAAGGCTGGGAGAAGAATTTGGAGCTTACTAAAATATTACCGGTAAAAGCTGATAAGGTGGAGGCCGTGGCAGCAAGGTAAGGAAACAATAGGGAATGGGACTCCTAATTGTTGCACCCTATTTGCTAAAAGGTAACGCTCCAAGTCATCGGGGGAAATAATGGACTTCAGTGAGAAGGAATCAGTTCAAGATCAGGCTTTGTGGTTAAGACTAACTAACTTAAGTCTTACCTTGGACCTGGATTGTTTCCCAGGCTCATTTTTGCTTTCGTATTTTCTGACATAGAATGTTATTACTTAATAAATATTGACTGTATTTCTTTCTCTGTTCCCTGAATTTAAGAGATCAATGGAAAAGTCTCTTTGGAATACACGACTTAAAATTGCATGTCATTTTGATCATTTTTAGCATGCCTAATTTAGCCCCTTCTGGTCGATTTATTAAACCATTTTAGTCTTTAAATGATACATTTTAATTCTTTCTGACCTTCCCTAAATGGCTGTTAAAAAGTGTCTTTCTTGACTCTAATTAATAAACTATTCAATTAACAAAATATATTTAAAAACAAAAAACTTGGACCTTTTTCAAAGCAAAAGCCTGCTGTACACGATTTCGGCCCTCCGCCAGGAATCACCAACTAATGTGCTGACATAGTACATGCATATTTACTTTTGTTATCCCCCAAAATGCATTGTTACCGTGGTAACTCGTGTAGTGCCACGGCTACCAAGAAACAGAAGTTCTTGGTGGCTACAAAGGAAAAAGAAAAAAAAGAGGAAGAAACAAAGAAAACAAAATCAATGGGGAGTTACTATAAATGAAAAGTCGTACTAATGTATCTTCATGTAAACTATTACAAATTATCTCAGGAAAATCTAGGGAGGGGAGATCGCCTTCAAGGAAGTGTTTCAATTCAACGTACTGCTTCTAATTGTAAAAATATTGCAAAGAACTCTATTGGTTGTCTGTCAAACTGTTTGAGTAGCTTCATTAATGTTCAATTTACTTTATGCTCCATGAGGGAAGAGATCTTGAATGTTTTGCTTAATGCGGTATGGCCAGCACCTGGTACAATCAATATCCAAAACACAATAAGCATTAAAACTTTGTGAAATAAATGAATGAAAGCAAGTTTAAGGCAATGCCTACAAAACAAATGGTTAAAGGAGACTCTGTTAAACTAAAAGGACCAGTGCTTCCTAATTTTTAATGAGTTAAGAATAATATGGGGAACTTATAAAATGCAAGGTCCTAGGCCCCGCTCTAAATAATTTTGCTTCAGTTGTAAACCTAAGACGAGACTCAGGACACTTTAGCATGTGTTTAACATGTGCTCTAGGTGACCTGATGTGTTATATCTTGATACTTCTCTTTGAACACATTCGAAAGGGCATTAGATTAGAAGTTAAACATTCTAACTTTTCTCTATTGCTGTACAACTTTGTAGATTCATGTAGAATTTTTAGATTAGGGTTTTCTTCTCAGACAGAAATATCAGTAGAATTTCAACTGTTTTCATAGTACATGAATCCAGGGTCTCCACCCTCATTTCATTTAAAATGGCTGCGATCACTCCAATAGAAGCCTTTTTTCTGTATTAATACTTGGGTTTTACATAAAGTTTTTTTTTTTTTCTTTTTTCCAAAGAAGGTTTTTGCTACTGGCAATAGTTTGACATTGATGATCTGAAATGCAAAAACAAAAACAAAACAAGTTTGACAATTTAAGGAATATGCAAGTTTCCAAAAGAAACATCTATGTTTTAGAAATTACCTGATTGATTCAATTAATGCAGGTAGGCTTAAAGAGTTTTCTAGACCAAAAAATATTTACTGGAGGATCATCAATAATCTTTCCTTACAAATTATATTTACCAAACAATTGCCAAGTAGCCACTTTTACTTATTTCAGATAGAAAATAAAGAATAATATATTATCAAACAGATTTCTTTTGTTTCCTTTTTCCCAGGAAGAGTACTTCGCCCTTTATTATGTTATCAAATTGGGAAAGCAAAATTTTATTATTGGGGACATTTAAATATTCTAGCATAGTAAATAGAAAGATCGAAAGAGAGCTTCATTTATGATGTTCTCATTGCCTAGATTCAAAATAAACAAAAAAAATGAGTTTAAAAGAAAAATACTTTAGAAACTTCAATGATTATATGTTGCATTAATAAAAATGATTGGAAAGCAAGCTGTTGCTTTTCCTTGTAAAGTAATACGTCATTTTGCATCAAACTCTGCCCTAAATGTGCTCAAAGGTGAAGGTTCTTGCAAGTTGATCAGGTTTCTACACAAACTGATCCAAATATTTTCTTCGTGGACTTTGCTGAGAACCTATTTTCTTTCTCCGTACTCCTGTCTCCTCTCTTCTTTCCCTCTTTCCACCATTGGCCCTAAAGATGATAAACCACTGTTTCCTTGTTTGATCCCACTGGCCACACACATTGCTAATGTAGTCAATGACCTCATAAAATGAATAAATCCAAAAATGAAAATGGATGTGCCTATTTAAAAGAGGTCAAGCAGCAAGTGGAAATCAAGCGGGAATTTCAAGCAGATGGTGATTGTATTTCAATGAGGCTAGTATTCCCAAACTGCAGGGCTGCCAATGCAATTACTAGAATGTTGTTTTTAAAGAAAGACATTTATAAGGAATTATTAATGTAAAACTCATTTAAAATTATAAAGCACTTTATATAGCTAATTGTTTTAAATAAAAAGCAGATTTATTTTAAAATTTAAGTAATGATAGATCGA